>JWZX01002106.1:0-16774 GCA_001275005.1 Chrysochromulina tobinii | reverse complement strand
TCGCAGAAGATACCTTCGCCCCAGCCCAACCGCCCTTCATTGTTACCGAGCTCCTCGGCGAGAAGACAAATCTGACACAGAAGAAACCGGACAGACGGGGGGACGTCTGTTCGTTCTTTGCGAAAGGGTCAGTTGAATCGACACACTGTTCGTTTGGGGCGCTCAAGCTCTGTGAACGGAATCCTGTGAATGGATACACGTTTTTAGCATCTTACTATGCTAATAAGGGACATACCTTTCGCGAGCGAGCTTCCCAGCCTTGGCTGCGGCATACGCGGCGCTGAGGTGCGCGACCAGATCGCTCTTCTCAACGCATCCGCTCAGGTCGACGTTGCTCTTTGTGCCCTCCGCCTTGAGCTCCTTGACGTTCATTGCCTGCAACTTCGCCTGGTGCGACGACACAACCTCCTCCAAGGAGGTCGCCGCGTGCCGCGTGCCGCCGCTGTCGCTGCTGCCGCTGCTGCCGTTGCTGCTGCCGCCACCGCTACTGCTGCTGCCGTCACTGTCTAGGTCTGCTCTCCCTTCCATCGCGTCTCCCTCCTCCTCCCCCTCACCCTCCTCCCACTCCCTCCTCCTCGTCCTCTTCCTCCTCTTCCTCTTCCTCCTCTTCCTCGTCGTCCTCGTCCTCCTCGTCCTCTTCGTCCTCTTCGTTCTCTTCCTCCTCGTCCTCTTCCTCCTCGTCCCAGCCCTCCTCGTCGACCACACGTCCGACGGCGCGCCCGCCGAAGCCAGCCTCGCTCGGCTCGCTCTCGCCGTCATCACCGCCGCCGGCCGCGGCACCGGCCGGCACGCCGTACCCAGACTCGGAGGGCTCGTGCGCGCGATTGTCCTCGTCGGCCGCTGTGCCGCCAGCATCGTCGCCAGCGTCGTCCTCGTCATCGGCGCGGCGCACAGGCGAGAGCGACGAGTAGCGGCCCGAGCCGCCGTCGCGCTTGGCAAGGTACTCGAGAGTTCGGCTCGTGCGCAGCGCGGCCTCGCGCTCGAGCTGCGCATCGCGGATCGCTCGCCGGTAGACGGCGTCGAGCTCCGCGACGACGCGCACGCGGTCAGCTTCGTTCTGCGGAAGGATGCGCGGAAGCTTGCCGTGCAGCCGGTTCACCTCCGAGACGGATTCCGCCGAAACTTCGCGGGCCCTTTTGAGGGCAATAATGCATTCGTGCAGCGTCGCAAGCGGTGGAGGGGCAGGGGTGGCTGGCCGCTGCGGAGAAGTCGCGGTGGCCATCCGGGAGGTTAACGGTGTTTTCCACCAAGAGAGCAGCTGTGAATTTTTTTCTAACAGCTCCTCAAGTTCGAGCGGCTGTGAGTTTCATTCTCACAGCTCCTCGCAACTGGTAGCACCTGTGACTGTAAAAACTCGCAGCTCGACAACGTTGTCGAGCTGCGAGTTTTAAAGTCACAGGTGCTACAAGTTGCGAGGAGCTGTGAGAATGAAACTCACAGCTGCTCGAACTTGAGGAGCTGTGAGAAAAATATTCACAGCTGCTCACTTGGTGGAAAACACCGTTAACCAGCAGCCTTTCAGGGTACTGGCTCGCACCCCCTTTAATTCGTGCGTGCTCCAACCTTTTTTGCCAACGCGCGATGCGCGCGTCCTCCGCCCCGCTGCGGCCGGCTCCATCCAGGCGCGTCGGAGGACGGCGCTGCCTCCAACCATCTCTCCATTTGCCATCGACCTGCGCGCCCCTTTCGCCGCGCGCCTTGATGCGCGCGCGCTACGGAGGAGATGCACTCGGACTCTTAATCGGGCCAGCTCGTGCCCGCGCAGCACGGATCGATGGCGCGGAGCGCGCGCGCGTCCTGTGCAGGTGCGGCGGCGAAGGCGCCGACGCAGCGCGTTGCGCGGCGCAACCGGCGCCGAATGTGGTGCCTCGGCCTGCGGCTTGACGCCCACGGAGGCAGCAGCGGCGGCGGCGGCGGCGATGGAAGCCACCACTTGTGCTCGACACCGTCGTCATGCGACGGTGTCGAGTGCGTCTTTGCGTTCCCCACGGGGGAGGCGCGCCATCGGGCGCGTCGTTGCACGCAGGTTCGATGCCGCCGGCGTCTCCAACGCCGCCCCGACGGGGACGGTAGCAAAAGGAAGCGTCGGCGCATTGCAAGGCGATGTGGGAGACGGCATCCGAGCAGAACCGGGGGAGGCGACGATGGCGCGATTGTCTCCACGCGCCGCGCCCCGCCATCTAGTCTCCATGCGCCGCGCGCCCTGCCATCGTCGCCTCCCCGCCTGGTGCGTGTGCGTAACCCACAGAGGTTGCCTCGCACCGATGCCGGCGCGGCTGCGGCGTGCGCCGCAGGAGCTGCGCCCGCCGCCGACCCGACCGGCTGCGTGGGAGGCGTCCGTAGGTGGCGTCCGCGGTTTCCGCTGTCCGGGTGCAAGTTTTTGTATAGAGAGACGAAAAGAAAAGCGGGTCCCCAGCCCTCGCCCCCTGGGCCCATATTTATTTCCTGAGCCCGATCGTAACATGCCAATTAATAACCATCACTTGAATGCTTACCCACTGCCACTCCGTCCACTCAGACTCAGACTCCCACTGACGTAACTGAACATTCTGAACGGCTCTGCTAACTGGGGAAGCCGCGGTTCCGGTCGAATTCTAAACATTGGCTGTGAAGGCAATTCGGCGTTCGTGTGGCGCACAAACTTCTCAAACGCACCGACCGACAAACAATGCCGGGCGCAAAAGCCGGTGGCGCCAAGAAGAGACGATCGTCGTGGGTCGGGAGGGTATTCGGGCGGCTCGCCTCGTCGCTCGGCCTCAGCGGGTCGTCGCGCAAGGTGCGCTTCCAGAACGCCACCATCTACGAGTTCGAGCGGCAGCTTCTCGGCGGCGGCGGCGTGCCTGATGGAGATTCCGTCGCCCTCGGCCTCGGCCCGAGGTATGCACTTTGCACTATCTTGGCTCCGATGGAGCATCCGACGCGTTGTCTGGCTCCCGCGCCATTCGTGTTCCGACCCACACACTTCGTCTTTCGTTCGCAGATGTGTCAACACCTTCCTCTCGCCACTCTCTGATAGTGAGGGCAAGGATGAGTATGCAGCGCAGGGTTATCTCGACGCCGACAAGCGCGCGGAGCTGCTGGCGGAGTGGGGCACGAAGCAGACGATCGCGGCGCAGCTCAAAATCGCCAAGGGCGAGCTCGAAAAGCTGCGGAAGGCGCGCGAGGAGACTGCCAGCAGCCCTCGCGACCAGCGCTACATGCCGAGCAACATGCCGGAGGCCATCCTCTTCGCAACCCAGGACGAGCAGGAGGCGGCCGCCGTCCGGCTAGCCTCGCTAACGCGGCCGCGACTGCGCACCACCCCGCTGCGCGGATCCTCTTTGAGTATTGGCAGCATGGGCAGCAGCAGCAGGAGTGCCTTCACCAGTCTCACCTCGGCGATCCGCAAAAGTAGCAGCGGCGGGAGTAGCAGCAGTAGTGCCGCGCCCACAGCTTAGGTTGACCGCGCCTCGACCGTCCTGTGCGGAGCCCGCGTGCACGGCGGGTGCATCCACGACGCAGAGGCGTCGTCGCCCTTGCCGCCATACTTGTGTACTCACGTCGTCGCCGGCCTCACAGTGGGGACTCCGGGCCAAAGCGTGATTCATGCAGCATGCCAGGAGTTAATTGTAGCTCGCCCGTACGTACGTACGCAGCGTATGCGTACGAGGAGGTGAAGTACCATGACATCACAGAATAAAGAATTCACAAAAGGGCCGAGCCCAATTGGCCGAGGCAATCGTGGCATTGCCATTGGCAATTGGGCCGAGGTCGTGGAAACTGGAATGTGCGGTCGGAATCCTTCCCCATCCCAGCGCACCTTACACTGGCTGTTAAAACACAACGCACATCGCGACCTGGATCCTACCTGGGGGGCTGCTCAGGACGACGCGATTCGCGGCCGAGTCGCCAACTTCCCGTCGCGTCGGAGAAGGTCGGACGACGAGATGATCGAGTACACGAGCACACCACACGCCCAGGCACGCGCCAACGAGCTCCACAACGAGTGCCTTAACGCCGCCCTTCCATACTCGGCCCTGCTCGAGGATGAGGGCGTCCGGAGCCTCTCGCTCTCACTCGGCGGGCTGCGCAGCGCCGTCGCCATCGGTGACCTGCAGCGCGGCACCAACTTTCACTGCGCCGCGCTCCGCCGCACCATCTCGCTCAAGCACGAGCTCACCGATGCCATGCGCGCCGAAAGCATCCGGCTCATCTATGCCCTGGTGACCGCGGACATTGACCTGCAGCTGAGCATGCGGCGCACTTGGTGCGGGCTTCTGTGCAAACTGCTTCGCCGCGCCAAGCACCTGCACCTGAACTTGCCGTGGCGCCCCATGTTCGACAAGCTCGTCCGGCATAGCAGCAGCAAGCTTCGCCAGGCTGAGTACACGTCTCGTGCGATGGCCCACTCGCACGTGTCGGCGCTTGCACGGTGCGCAGCGCAGGCCCGGCGGCACTGGCCCGTGGGCTCCTCGGCCGAGATCCTCGATGCGGTCGAGCCAATGCTCTGCGCCAAGGATCCACAGCTCTACACAGGCGCGGCGCTCCTTTCGCTGCTGCTGCCGACGCACGCGACTGAAGGGGCGGTGTGGCAGGCGCGCGCGCTTGCGCTCTGGCGTGGCTCAGCAGTCGAAGGGTGCATCGAGTGGGAACTCCTTTACCTGCTGCTCTTCAAACGGCTCGCCAAGGACGCCTTCGTCGGCCGTGCGGCCCCGGTGGTCCCCTGGGGGGCTCTGCTGCCGCTGCTCATGACGCGCACGCTGCTGCTGCTGCACCTGCCGGGCGGAGGCTCGGGAGCACTCGCACCCAAGGGGGCTTCGTTCACCTCGGCCGCCTCGGCACTGCTGCCCTCGCACTTCCCGCCGCCGATGGCCGCGCTGCGCGCGGCGGCGCGGCTACTCGTCCTCGGCCTCGGGCCGCTGCCGCGGCCCGCAGGCGCGCTGCCACCTGAGGTGCTGCTCGCCGCCGACTCCGGTGGGCCAGAGGCAGCAGAGGCGGCGGCCTCTGTCCAGGCCGCGGAGGAGGCGGAGGCGGCGGCAGAGGAGGAGCTGGCCGTCGTGGAGCACGGGCTCGTGCTCGTCGGCGACGGCGCGGCGGGCGGCGAGGTGCTCGGAGCAGCCGTCTGGATGCGTCTGCGACAGCTACTCCGCTGTCTCGAGCCCTACTGCCACCCGTCCAATACGGGGCCGTGGTCGGGTCTGATCGGCTACCTGCTGCAGGCCCTGGCCCAGTTCACCTCGTGGCGCGTGCTGCTCGAGCGCACCGGGCTCGCCGCGGCACCCTTGCGCGCACTCGCCCCTGCCGATGTGAGCGTGCTAGTGCGCCTACTGGCGCCCCTCACGGGTCGCGCCCTCTATTCCAAGGCTGGCGGGCTCGTCGTCATGGCGCAGATGGCGATTCGGTATTTGGCCGAGCTCGGGCCCGAGATTGTGCTCCCACCGCTCGCGGTGCGCCTCGTCGATGGGCTGCAAGCCGTCACTGCCACGCATCAGACTCCGATGGCCCTCAGCTGCCTCGCGCTCCTCGCGCCTTCGATGCTCGACGTTGCGATGTGCCCGCAGCACGCTCTCTTGATGACGACGCAGCGCTCGCCGCAGAGCCCGCTCCAAAGCGCCGTCCCAAGCGCGGCGGCGCTGCGTGCCCATGCGTCGGGGCCGCGCGTGATGCTCGAGGCGCTGCAGCTCGCGCTGCCGGGCATCGACGTCAACGACCTCGACAAGACGGCGGCGACGCTGCGGCTGCTGCACCAGGTGCTCCTCTTTGTGCCACTCACCGGACCTCGATGGGCCTCCGCCGCGCCGCTCGCCAGCAGCACGCGCGCCGTGTCGAGCGCTGTGCACGCCGAGCCGACGGCCGCGGAGCTCGAGCGCCTCGGCCTGGGCCATCGGCAGGCGATGCTCGCGGCGCTCCAGGCGCGCGGCGAGGCGGAGAGTGTGGAGGCGCTCGAGGAGCTCGAGGCGAATGCTTCGTCGCTCTGCGGCTGGCTGCCCGAGTTTACGCGCGAGCTCGTGGGCAAGCTCGTGGGCTTTCTGGAGCATCTCGAGCGCGGCTCGGAGGGAGGGCGCGACGCGCACCGCCAGGGCATGCAGCTGCTGCAGTGGAGGCGCACGGCCACCCTACTCTTCCAGCAGATGAGTGAGGACGTGTTCGCTGACGTGCTTCCTTCCATCCTCGGTTTACTGCGCCGCCCGTCGCTGCTCGATGCGATCAAGCACGTTGGAGCGCTGCTGCATGCTGCCGCCTTCGCGCACCCTGAGCACTGCCTCAGCAAGGCGCTCCCTATCTGCATCGACGCCCTACTACGGACACGCGACACGCCGCCCGCAGGCGCGCCGCCGCAGCCGCCGTCGGGTGCGGACCCATACGCAGAGGCGACGCTGCAGCAACTGACCGATTCTGAGCTGCGCTGGTGGCTACTTTCGCTCGCCCACCTCGTGCGCAGCGGCGGCGCGGCGGTGCTGCCGTTCGTCGGGCCCTTGCGCGCGGTGTTGCGGCTGACGGCGGCGCACTCGGAGCCGTTGGTGGCCGACGCGAGCTGTAAGCTGCGCCACCGTCTGCTGCGTGCACTCCTCAGCTGCTATCTCTTGGAGACGCGCTCGCTGCCGCCGAAGCTGTGGCATTCGGCGGCCATTCGGGCCAAGCCGTGGCTCGCGTGGGGATGGCGCGCACCTCTCAAGCCTGCAGCGGACCGTGTCGAGGGCGTCGCCGCCACGTGGCATGTGCCGAGCGCCCCTGAGCTTGAGGTGGCCGCGCTTCTGGTGCACGACAGCTTGACGCTCGCCGAGGCGCTCGCGGCTAGGCTCGAGCAGGATGCCGCCGTCGTTGCTGGCAAGGAGCCCTCACAGGAGCCCTCACAGGGGGGCGGGGGCGCCGGCACGGTGAACAGCGATGAGATGCGCGGCTGCCTGCTGCAACTCCGCGCGCTCGCCAAGGGCGCGCTCCCCTTCCTCGCGGACGAGCCCTTGGGCGCCGTGCCGGGCGCCACTGTACCGAGCGCGCCGGCCGCCGCCCCTGGCCAGTCACAGATCTTCGTGCACCCGTCGGCGGAGCTCGAGGAGGACGGCGAGGACGGCGAGGACGGCGTCGAGGCCGCAGCGCAGCCAATGGAGCTCGACGAGGCGTCGCAGGCGCCAGCGTCCGTTCCGCGGGAGCGCGCGCCGTCCGTGCCGCCAATAAGATCCGTCATCGCGCACGCGGGCAAGGTTCAGCTCCCTGAGGCGCGCTGCACGCGGCCCTTGACGCGGTTGAGCCAGGTGCTATGCCGGCTGGGCCTCGCGCTGGCCCCCCGCGAGCATGTGCGGCACACCGTACTCCTCCTCGAGGTGGCGACGCTCGTGGTCTCGGAGCGTGTCTCCAACGGCTCTGTCCAAGCCGAGCAGCAGATGTGCCACCTCTCCCGCCGCTCGTGCGCCATGCGCGGCGGCGGCCGGCCCAAGGCGCAGCCGCGCGCCAATCTGCTGGCCAAGCTCGGGCTCCGGCACGTGACGCGCCTCTCGTCGACCACGTTTGGCGCCGCGTGGCGTACCCCAGCGCTTCAGCCGATCATTGAGCTGCAGCTGCAGCTCTCGACTCACCGTTACTCGAGCGTGCGGAGCGAGGCGCAGTCGGGCTTCAACGCGGCCATCAGCTCGCACCCCTGGCTCGCACGCTCGTACCTGCCCTCGCAGATCGCGCTGCTGCACGCGCCAAGCGTCGAGAGTTACCAGACCAAGGGCGCCGTCTTCCTCCTCTCGGCGCGCTCCGTGCTCAAACGTGCCACATCGCACCCGTCGCTGCTCGCGCCGCTCGTGGTCGCTCTCGTCTCGGCACGCGACCACACGCTCCCCAAGCTACAGCAGCGCGTGCGTAACCTGCTGTCGGCCGTCATGGACGCGACGCCCTTCCCGTTGCCCGCGCCGCGGCTGCGCCCTCTCCCCACCGCGGACATGCCCGCCGGCGTGACGCTGTCGGACGCCGGTGAGGGCAGTGCAGACGCCGCAGTCGCCATGGCGCGCTTTTACAGCTGGGTCGCCCTGCGTGATCGAGCGGCTCTCGAGCACGCGGCTGGTAAGCTCCTCACCCTCGCCTCGCGCGATGCCAGCAGCGCCGAAGGCGCCGCATCGGCCGACGGGCAGCTGCACTGGAGCGTTGAGGTGGGTGCGCTTTGTGGGCTCACAATGCTGCCTCTCACCTCGGCGGAGCACCGCGACGCCTTTGGCGCATGCGTCGCCAAGGGGTTGTGCTCGCCTATTGCGGCTGTGCGCATGCTGAGCCGTGCGGCGCTCTCGATGCTCCTCACGCCTCCTCGCCGGAAGGGCCCCGCGCTGCGCGTGAGTGTCGCCGCGCCGCCGTTGGACGTGCTGCTGCCGAACACGATGAGCGACGCCGAGTGGGCCGCCGCGTGTGAGGAGGGGCTCCTCGTCGATAAGCTGAGCGCGGGCTGGGCGAGCGGCGTGCACTACGCCTACCGCGGCCCGCAGCCTTCGGCGGCCGAATCGGAGGGGTGTGAGGCCGCTGCCGAGCCGCCGCGCGACGTGCTTGGCAACAAGAGAGCGCCGCCACTCGGCGCGGCCGCGGATGCGCTCCTCACGGACGCCAAGCTGCTCGAGAATGTACTCGAATGGCTCGTCACGGACCACAAGGAGGCGGACACGGACAATAGTGGCGGGAGCGATCTCTTCCGCAAGCCGCAGGTGAGATTGCGCCTGATGGGCTCTGAGTTTCCTCTGATTGCCTCTCGTTGCCTCTGATGGCAAGGTACTTGCACTCACGACGCTCGACCCGTCCCGCAACCAGGACGTAGTGCTCTCACTCCTGGCAGCAAGCCGCCGCTGGCCCTCGCAACCAGGCCACGGCATCGAGTTCAAGGATTTCGAGCTCCGGCACGCACAGCTCTTCAAGGGCCTGGCGCAGCATTACGGCTGCGCCACGCTGCTGCCCACGCTGCTGCCGCCGCTGCTCGCTCTCATGCAGCAGCCGCGGCGCGACGCGCAGGCGGTTGCGGCCGAGGCGCTCTCGGGCCTTGTGCGTGGCGCTGGCCGTTGGACCCTCTCGGAGCAGCGGAGCCTGTGGGAGGCTGTGACGCCAGCGCTGCGTGCGGCGCTGCGCGCATGCTCGGTCCAGTCCCTCGGCGATTGGCAAGCGTGCCTGCGATTCATCGCCTTCAATCGTGACCCCCGCAGGCTGACGTGGCTCGTGACGATGCTGCTCGAGGAGCTTGAGACGGCGCCGTCGCCGGCCACGCCCCCGAAGGACTCCGCGGCTGTGAAGGAGGGCGGTGTGAACACGCCCCCGGAGGACTTGGTGATGGCCGAGGCCTCCGCGGCAGTGAAGGAGGGCGCTGGCGCCGTGGCGGCCGAGGGCGGCGCAGGGGACGCGAGCCAAGAGACGTCGCTCGCACAGGCCAATCACCTCCGCTTCCTCGCGCCCCTCGTCGTCGAGTTGGGATGGCGTGGCCACGGTCTGATCCGTCGCGTGCTGCGCTCCGAGAAGCTTCGGCAGTGGGTCTGCCACCCGTACCGACAGGTTCGTGAAGAGGTAGGCTCACTCGTCGCGATCTGTGCGGATGCGTGCTCGCCGCCGCCTCGGCACCACCCGGCCATCGGTGCAGCCATCTCGGCCGAAGTCGACGCCTTCGTGACGCATCTCCTCGGCGCGTGCCTCACACCCGAGGGGGGTCTCCTCGTCTCCCCACCCAAGGACGCCACTATGGAGGCTGGCGCCGCCGAGGCCGCGGCCGCCGCGGCCGCGGTGGAGTTTGTCCTCGAGCCCGAGGATGCAGCCACGCGTGACCTGGCCCGTGCGGCGCGCGAGACGACGCTAAGGTTGGTCACCCACAGCGCGATGCAGGGGCGCGGCGTAACGGTCGCTGCGCTCGTGCCGCGGCTGATCCCCCCCGTCATGTGGGCCGCCTCCTCGATGCAGCGGCCGGACCTTGCCAACGCCGCACGCTCGTGTGCGGTGCTCATGGCTGGCCTGAGCCTCGAGGGCGCCGTGCTGAGCGTCGAGGGCGCCGCAACGGGCGCCCAACACGACGCGACGGAGGCGAGCTCGCCCCCCCTCTTTGGGGAGGTCCTCTCGGCTCTCTCGCAGCTCGCGGGCGGTGGCTCGTGGCGGCTGCGGGGCGGTCTGCTCCCATTCCTCGCGCTCGCGGCCTACCGCGGTCAGTTCTTCGAACCTGCTAGCACGCACGCGACGACCCTTCGCGCGATCCTGCATCGGCTACTCGCAGACCCGCAGCACGAAGTACGCGAGGCGACCGCGATGATCCTTGCGGGCTTCGTTCGGCTGCGCGGGCCGGCCGAGAGGGCGGCCACCCTCCGCTGGGCGCGCCAGCGCACCCGCAAAGGCAAGCCGCTCGCTGAGCGTCACGCGGGCGTCCTTGCGCTCGTGGCGTTGCTGCAGCTCGCCCCTTACGACGTGCCCGCGTGGCTGCCCGAGGTACTCGAGTTGCTCGGCTCGTTCCACACGGAGCCGCAGCCCATCAAGCAGACCGTCTCCAAGGCGTTCGCCGACTTCAAGCGCACGCATCAAGACGATTGGGCGAGCCACCGCGACCGCTTCACGCCCGAGCAGCAGGACCTCATCGCCGATATGCTCGTCTCGCCATCCTTTTACGCGTGAGAGCTGCCCTGAGAGCCGCCGCGAGAGCCGCCGCGAGAGCCGCCGAGGGCGCGGCCGTGTTGAGCGCTCGCGCCATGGGACGGGGAATGGTGCGCTGGACCCGTGGCGGGTGCGCAGAGAGATGTATGAATGCATGAGGGCATGTGCAATGAGAGGGGCGGTGGGGCCACGTGTGGCAAAGGCGGGGCGGGGAAGAGGAGCGACGAGCGAGGACGAAGCACATCAACGGCCCGAACTGCACGATGGGCGCTCAGATTGGGCTGCGCTCCCTCGCTGTATAAGGTATTTGATCTCCCGTGTGGGACCGGGAAGCGGGATCGGTCGGTGAGGGTTGGAAGAGGATGGGCGCGCGGCGGGGCGTCCCGAGTCGGGACTGCGGACGTCTCTGGGGGCGAACATGCGGCTGCCGGCGCGGGCACGGCATCGGCACGACCGCACGCCAAACCGTGAAGCAAGTAGCAAAGATTATTCCATGGCATAGTCGCGAACGAGGAAAGTACAAAAGTCAAAACTCAAAAGCGTAGTTGTACATGAGGCGAAGAACATCTATCATCGTCACGGTTGGCACGGCGCGCAGGCCGCGCACATGAGGCGCACAGACCACACAGTCGATCAGACTTCATCTTTAATCAGGGACTGACAAACTACTTGTGCTCTTTTGGTCAGCCGACGTCGTACGAGCCGAGCTATCCGTAATCCCGCGCCAGGCGATCCGCAGTAGGTACCCGAGTAACGTACCAGTAACGAGCCTCGAGCGGAGCGGAGCGCGACGTGCGATGTATATCATTCGGAGTGTGACACTGCCACGCCAGTGTGCGCGATGCGCCATGAAAGCAAGGGCACAAAGGCTATCTTTGAAGACGTGCGGTGGTTGCCGATCGCGATGACCGCGATGGCCGATGTTGTGTGGGGTCCTGGGGTGCGCCCCTCCGGAGACACGCTGACGACGACCGCACTACCGCGAGCCCCAAGGATCCTCTCTAATCACCTTGGTCAGGCACGGCCGCTGGGTGTCATTGACAGCACCTGCGTTATGATGCCTGCTCTTCCGCACTGCCTCGAGATTGTTGAGCTGCACCATGAGCTTGTTCCGTGCCTTCGCAAACCACGGCTCGATAGCAGCCCGCGAGGAGTTACTTCCGACTGCATACTTGAGGAATTGGAGGTGCACCTCGATTTGGAGCACGTGGACTGCTGAGCACAGCGCACCGCTCTTGATGGCCGGCGTCATGGCCTGAAACTCGGCTGTGGTTAAAGGGTGAGGCGGGATGCGAAGGTCGATGCGAGGGTGAACGAAGGTGTGAGCGTGCGGATGAGAGCGTCTCAAGAGTTTCTCAAGAGCGTATGTGTGTGGGTCTGGGTGCACACGGGGCGGTCGCGGAGCAACAAGTGTGTGCTGTGTCACACCGGGTTCATGGCCTGTGGCGCTGTCTCACCGCCCTCAATGTCCATCTTTGCGTACAGCGCTTTCTTTGGAGGCGAGGGGAGCACAAGTGCTTGCAGCAGCCAGTCGAAGGAGACGACGGGCACCAGAACGCTTGTCTCGTCAGCCACGCGGGAGTGCGCGGCGCTCCACATGAGCAAGCTTGAGCCCCAATAGCTAGCACGCACCTTTTCGCCCATGTCGCCGTCGCTATAGAAACGCTGGACGCTGTTGGTGCCGCCGATGGCGGCCTCGAGGATGCGCACGCGCCGGCCCAGGGTGCGATAGCGCTGCGCCATCTGCCGCAGCTTCAGATGGTGCACTGGATTGGGCTCGAATGCCACTGTGCAAACAGCCTCCCGCGAGAACCCTCTCTTGTCCATGTGTTTGAACAGCTCCTGCTCCTTTGGGTAGTGCTGGGGCTCGTAGAGCGCGCCGATTCGAGTGCCTGTGTTGGTGCCCATGTCGAGGTAGCCGACGTCGCAGCCCTCGAAGAGGGGCTGCGTGAGACCAAGAGCGCCAGGCACTGCAGTGCAAGCGCTGTTGCTGAGCTCGCACGCACTCAGCATTGATGCAATTAGCGTCGCGTTCACCAGCCGCCTCGCATCGCGGTGGCTTGCAATCGGCGCGTAGGCAGGCTTGGACGAGCATGTGCACGAGCATCGATCTTCACCACAACTACCGAAGCATGGAAGCTCACGGCCGCGACATCGGAATTTTGCTTTGCAGCCTCGGTTGACCCACATGCTGGTACCATTAGCCGAGCATCCGAATTGGCATTTCTTGGAGCTCCACTGGCGCACTACGTTAAGCGTTGCTTTTGTGCACAGCTCGGGCTCAAAGAGCTCATTCATATGTGAGCCAATCGCCGCGTGACCTGTAGCCTGGATAATCCTGGCTGTGGATGGTGTAACCAGATGTAACACCCCCGAAATTCTCCCCGTTTCGGAATTAAATCGACGTTTGCATGTGCACCTTCAATTGGAGCCGCACTTACCTGACCATACCAAACTGTTACAGTAACCTGATACCCGTTCGCATCGCCGATCTCGGACTCGGTGTGCCCTCTCGGCGCCGAGCGTCGCGCGCGGCCGCGGACACGGTAGACCCAGCACCCACGGCCCAGCTCCTATCAGAACGGCTACTGTGACTGTATGCGATGCGCAATGAAAGCGAGCTAGCGAGGGCAATAAGGCTAAATCTTTGAAGGCGAGCGGTGGTACTTGCGCGGATCGGGGACCGATCGCGATGACCGCGATGGCCGATGTTGTGGGGTGCGCCCCTCCGGAGACACGCTGACGACGACACACTACCGCGAGCCCCATGGATCCTCTCTAATCACCTTGGTCAGGCACGCAAGGGGCATTACGATATCCACAAAATGCGGTGATCCGGTGAAGCTATTTGTTTGAGTAAATCTGTCACATCGTTCAAAAGTGTCGATGACACACCTGTCATCGACGTCTGCGGGCATCCACAGGGTTCGAACAATCAGGCGAAGTTCAAGTTCAAGTTACTTCGTAAACAACAGACAACCTAACGGAAGCCTATCGAATGTGCTCTCGAGGCTAGCAGTGGGGGTGAGAGTCGACGGAGATGAACTTGAACTTGAACTTGAACTTGAACTTGATCAGGCGAAACTTGACACTTTAGGGAAACATGCGACTCTCACGCCCGGGACCGATGCGCAACTTGCGACGCCGCTGGAAAGCGAGTGTGTGACGAGTCAAGTTGGCTTTGGCCATCGACCGCCAAAGTCGGCATGCCTATCAAGACGGGCCGAGTATCCCCAACATCCCCAAGTTCGGTCGAGCCAGTCTCATGGTCGCCACGCCCGTATTCGCGAGCAGACGCCCGCAGAGTAGCTGCCTGCCTCACGGATGCTCTGTCTGCAGACCCACTGTTCATTGCCACCTTTGGCATGGCGCCCTGGCCGGGCTTCTTCAAATGGATGAATTGGAAGCTGTTCGAGTCGTTTGGCATGGCAGATGTGATGGCAAACTCAGCGACGGGTGAGATCGCCTCCGTTGCCATTTGGATGGAGCCAAGAATGAGTTTCGGCGCGAGCCTCCGTGGGCTGTTCATGATGCTCTACTTGGTGTGCTGCGTGGGCTTCCGGAGGACGTTCCGCCTGGCGAAGGTGATGGGCACCGTCGAATCGAAGCGCTGCAAGTATGCTCCCACGGCACTTCTCCTCCATACCATGGGAACGGCAAGCGCGCATCAGGGCAAAGGCATCGGAAGTGACGTCCTCAAGATCGGCATCGCGCGTGCGGACGCGCGAGGGGTGCCCTGCTTCCTCGAGTTGTCCAACCCACGCAACGTGCCTTTCTTTGAAATGCTCGGCTTCAGGGTGGTCGAACAGGTGTACCCCTTCGAAGGCGGTACGATTGGTGACGGCAGCGCGGGCGTTGGCCAGGGACCGGTTTGCACTCTCATGTTGCGGCCCTTCGAGAAGGCCGAGGAGCCCTTCGTGCCAGAAGAGGAAGAGGAGGGCGCCGAGGCTTATGCAGGGGGGGCGAGGCTGACGCAGGGTGATGGTCTAATGATGGCTAAGGCTCGCCGATCGCCAGGCAGGCAGGCAGGCAGGCCTCGAACGCAGGCGTTCGCGGATCATCATCACGACCCATTCGTTCGTCAGGAGGATGATGATGAGGAGGGCGCGTTGAAGAAACCCGCCTTGGCAGAGGTGTAGTTGTGATGGTCTGGGCAAGCTCGCGACCGTGCTCATCTCGCGAGAGCTGGCGCACGGTCCACGAAGTGGGGAAACCGAGCCAACAGACGGCGACCGCTTGCCGCATCTAGACGTT
This sequence comes from Chrysochromulina tobinii, assembly GCA_001275005.1. Lineage (NCBI taxonomy): Eukaryota > Haptophyta > Prymnesiales > Chrysochromulinaceae > Chrysochromulina > Chrysochromulina tobinii. The sequence goes on along the minus strand of JWZX01002106.1, from coordinate 1,960 downwards.
CGACGGTCGAGCTCCAGCACGCTGCAGGCCTTGTGAGATTCGGTGGGTCCCGTCTGACAGTTGGCCTGTTGCGATGCGCCTAGAGCAGCATGCGCGTGCTTGCCACATGTCGCTGCGAGGAGATGGACTTGGAGCATGAAGCATGTGGAGAGCGTGTGAACTTGAGTCCGACTGCGTTGTATACAGGACGTTCCTTGGAAGTTGGACACGGCGGCTCGTTGCGTCGACTCAAACTGTCCAGTCCAGGGTCCGGTCCTTTTGTGTTGAGAGTCTCAGACTCACCTCCGCATGCACCTCCGGCCTGTCGCGTACGTGTCGCATCGACCGATCGACGTGCTGCGGGTACGGGCTGGTTAAATCTTTATGGCAACTTTATGGGTTCTCGATCGGTTTGAATCGAGTTTTAGTCGGTCAGCTCCCTGTGGGGTTCGGGCAATTGGGTCGGTCTTTTTCGTCAAAAATCACGACTTAACTACCAAGAATTCTCCGCGAGAAAAAAACGAGGCACATGAGCGAGACTTTCGTGCTGGCCGCGTACGCACGCGCTCTCGACACATGCTGGCGCTCGATGCGATCCAGATTTCCCATCGGCCAGCCTGTTTGCATCCACCTCAACCACCAGGGACATTCAATTGCACATGGTGGGAAACTCGGCACCGTGGTAAATGCTGGATGGTCTTATGGAGGCTGGCCTCCTATGCAGGGTGACCTCATATCTGTTCGTTTAACTGAAGCCGACGGTGGCGAGACGGTGCTCATCACAGATGAGCACCTGTATGCAGCAGATGTAGACATGCACGTACTCGAGCGCATTCGCACCGGGCCCGAACGTCGCGCTAGTGAGCTCGCGGCGAGGATGGTGCTCCAAGAAATATGTCTGAAAGCGTTACCGGAGCAAGAACAAAAGCATAGAATCGAGAGCGACGAGAGCGACGAGAGCGACGAGAGCGACGAGAGCGACGAGAGCGACGACGGGCTCGTGCCTGTGCGGCAGTTGCCAAGGCATGAAACTCGCATTTGGCAGATCGGTGTCTTCACAGCCGCCGAGTGCTCTGAGATACTTCGAGCCGTCGCCGCTGCAGTCCGCCGACGTGGCTGGAATCGCCAACGTCACTACGCCAACGCCACAACGGACCTGCCACTTGCAGACCTCGGCGACACATGCGAAGCGTGGGTTCGCGCTACCATCTTCAACAAATTGCTCCGCCCGCTCATGCCCCTCTTCATGCCCGGTAGCGCCTGCTTGCCCGAGGCTCTCCACTTCCGTGACCTGTTCGTGGTCCGTTACGGCTGCCTACCTGGCGAGCAGCGCGAACTGCCGATGCATGCAGATGGCAGCCTATTCTCAGTCAATATCCTCCTCAACGATCCGGCAGACTTTGATGGCGGAGGAACCTACTTTGAGCTCACTTGCCAACGAGTCCGGCCGCCGCGAGGGTCGGCCATCGCTCATAGCGGCGACTTGCGCCACTGTGGGAAGCCAATCACCCGCGGCGAGCGCTACCTTCTGGTGGGCTTTATCGGCTGCGCTTACGAGCAGCCCAGCAGCGCGGCTACTGGACCGTACTACAGCATCGAGAATCTGCAGCACGCCGAGCGAGATGCGTTCATCAAGTTTGGACCGGGTGCGTGGAATCGGCGGCCTTGTGAGGCGCCACAGTTGATCTCACCGTAACTTTTCGACCGCGACGCGGTGTGAGCTTTAAGCTGCCAGCTTGAGCTTAGAGCTTTGCGAGCGTTCAAACCCGAACGCCCGGATCGCGTACCATGTGCATGTCCCAGGTGCAGAGCGGTTCTAAGGTCAGGTCGGACCGCTGAGGAAATGACGCTTTTTTTTGCCCAGGAGGTGTCCAGAGGGTGTTTCGAGACTCTCTGGGGTTAGTACGGGGCCCCCGGAGGCGCGGGGGGGCGAAAACAATTTACGTGTTCAAAACGACGCGATCGTGGAACGAAGGCGCTT
>JWZX01002104.1:0-22053 GCA_001275005.1 Chrysochromulina tobinii | reverse complement strand
CGGGGAGTCTCGCTTGAGCAGTACGCGGCGTGCATCGAAGCGCAGCTGTTCGTGCAGCACAGCATCGGGCAGGGCGTGCAGCTCATTCATCGTGCGAACGTGGCAGAGCTGCTACAGGACCTGGCCGACCCTTCTCAGCCTCGTTTCTCCGAGCTGCATACGATTCGCCCGCCCAACACCCATCGTTCACCTCTGCAGATAGACTCCACAATCTCTGCTGCCAGTGTGCGCACGGAGATCGTCACGAGCTCGTACAGAGATCGTGCCGAGATCGAGAACATGGTGCTTCGCATCGTGGGTGAGTTGATCGACTCTCCTTCAGTTGTGACTGCCGAGACGCCTTTGATGGAGGCTGGGGTCGACTCGCTCGCTGCAACCGAGTTTGCATCTCGGCTTCGCTCAATGACCGGCCTTTCCATCTCGCCGACGATCGTGTTTGATCAGCCAACACCACGAGCGATTGCTACACACCTTAGCACACGGGTGCTGGCCGAACCACCAGTTCAGGCTTCCGCTCCTACCAAGGCAGTCGAACATGCATCGACGAGCATTTCAATACTTGGAATTCTAGGCCGGTGGTCGGGAGCATGCAATTCGGACGCAGACAGCTCTCACATGCTTTCGGCTTGCGGGGATGCAATTAGCCGTGTTCCAACCGCGCGATGGGTCCTCAGCGAAGCAACCGATGCTGCCTCGCTGAGCCCCATTCAAACCGCGTGCGTCCAGCACGGCGGCTTTGTGAGCGGAGCGGAGCGCTTTGACAGCCGGCTGTTTGGGATCTCGGTGGCCGAGGTGGGTGCGATGGATCCGCAGCAGCGGCTCTTGCTTGAGCTTGGATACGGAGCGCTGCACGCATCAGCGCGTCGGCGCAGCCTGCTGATGGGTAGCAACAGCGGCGTGTTCCTTGGCATCGAGCGTCCCGACTGGGCGATCGCGCAGCCGCCGTCGGCGCGTGCGTCGGTGTACGCGGTGACGGGCGACAACGTATCCGCGGCGGCGGGTCGGCTCTCGTTTGTGCTCGGTCTGCACGGGCCGTGCTCAAGCGTGGACACGGCGTGCGCATCGGCGCTCGCAGCGATGCACGGCGGCGCGACCGCGGTGCGCGGCGCCGAGTGCGCCGAAGCAGTCGCGCTCGCGGTGAGCCTGAAGCTTGTGCCGCACGGCACGCTAGGCGCTGCCTCGGCTGGCATGCTCTCGATCGACGGGCGGTGCAAGACGCTCGACGCGCGAGCGAACGGGTACGCGCGCTCCGAGGCTGTGGGTGCGCTCGTGCTGCGCGCGTGCGAGGACGTGACAGCCTCGACGCTTTGTCTGAGCGGCAGTGCGGTGCGTCAGGATGGTCGATCGGCGAGCTTGACGGCGCCCAACGGCTCGGCGCAGCGCATGCTACTGCAAGGTACCCTCGGGCGCGCGGCGCTCACGCCGGCCAAGGTGGAGTACACGGAGGCTCACGGCACGGGCACGGCGCTCGGCGACCCGACGGAGGCGGGCGCGCTTGCGGCGGTGTACGGCTCGGCCGGTCGCGCGACGCCGCTGACCGTGGGCGCAGCGAAGGCCAACGTGGGGCACAGCGAGGCCGCATCTGGTCAGGTCGGGCTTCTCAAACTCCGCCGGGCACTCGACAGCGCGGCTGCCACGGGCAACGCTCATCTGCGCGTGCTGAATCCCCTGATCAACCAGCATTACAGCCAGCCTCAGGTGCGGATGCCGCTGCTACCAGCGCAAGCCCAGATAGCACATGACTTGAGGCGTTGTAGCGTAAGCTCGTTCGGCTTCAGCGGCACGATTGCTCACGCGGCAGTGAGCTTCACCCCGCAGAGCGCTCTCGTGAGCGCTCTCGAGGCGCCGCCTCCCCGCTTTCTTACAAAGGGCCGCAGGTTTTCTTGGGCGCCTCCAGGATCCACGCGAGGCTCCCTCGCCACGCCCTCCATTGGGAGGTTGCTTGCGACGGGTCCATCTGAGCTCAGCTGGGAGCACTCCTTCGAGCCGCGCGAGTTGAGCTTCCTCCGTGGCCATCGCGTTGGGAAGGTCCCATTGCTTCCTGGGACGTGCTACATCGAGTTCGTTCGTGTGGTGGTCATGGCCGTTCACGGGCCGACGCTGTATTCACTCGACGACGTCAATTTCCAAAACATCATGTTCCTGGACGACTCAAGTCTAGGATCTCCTCTGATCAAGATGCAGCTCGACCAGTCCGCGTCGGCGATCAGCATCTCGTCGAGATCTCCAGATGGTACGTGGACGACCCACGCAGACATGAAGCTTCGGCTGCGCACGAGCTCGACGTGTCCCGCTCGGTTGAATCCCGCCGAGGCACGCGCGCTATGCTCCGATGGGGTGACTGGCCAAGAGTTTTACGCGGCCACAGGCAATGACTATCGCGGTGAATTCCGAGGCCTGAAGGAGGGGTGGGCAGGGTATTCGATGTGCTTATCGCTCGTGCAGTATGAGCGCGAAACCCTTGCGCAAACAGAGGTGCACCTGCGAGCATGTGCCTTCTTAGACGCGTGCGCGCACGCCTACTTGTGGTGGCAAGATCATCAGCGCCGCCCATTCTTTGCCGCTGGCGTCGGCTCATACCATGTGAACTCCGCGTCTCGATCCAAGAACCACGTGCTTTGGAGTACGATGAGTGCAGCCGTAGACGACGATCCAGGCGGTTATCGTCTCTTCAACAGCGACTGTGAATGCATCGTCCACACAGAGGGCGGCGCGTCTGGCTACTTTGCGGTTGGCTGGCTGGAAGAACGACGCACACGGCGCCACACGTACCAGCTGCAATGGAGGCGGAATGCGAGTTCAGGCCCGAACCAGAAGATCCAGATTCTGGCTCTGGGCTCGGCTCTCCATCGACGACCAGCCGACGGGCCGACGTGGACGTTACAGAAATCGGGCACGCCGACCGTGCTGGTGGTGTTGCCCTCTGCGAGTACGCCCTTGGTGGCATTGATCTCCCACCTGTCTCTCCTCCAGAGCTGTGCGAGCCCCCAGGCGTCTGTGGCGGACGTCTACGTGCTCACGCACAACGTGCACAAGGTGACCTCTGGGCGCGTACAACCGCAGCACGCTGGAGCCTGGGGCCTGAGCCGCGCCGCGAGAGCCGAGGCACCTTCACTCAACGTCCGGTGCGCCGACGTGGGTGCAGGCGAGTGGCGCGCCCCGCACTACGAGCTGATCGTCGCCACGGCACGCGCTCTGCATCAAGTCCGAGATGAGCCCGAGATGGCACTGGCCCGTGGCGGGTTGATGCACGTGCCGCGGCTGGCTCTCGCCGGGCACCCTCTGAACTCCATCTCGGAGCCAGCGGCAGGCCCACCAGCAGAGCCTCACACTCACTTGGTCACGGGAGGGACGGGGGGGCTTGGACTCTTGACAGCGAGCTGGCTCGCTCAGAGTTCGATCAGCGAGGCCTGGCTGGTGCTCATCTCTCGCTCGGGACGGCTAGCCGCGCCCGACAGCAGTGGTTCTCGTGGTGGAGCCAGCACGAGGACGGCAAGGCGTGTGGTCTACCGGTGCGACGCCTCGGAGGTCGTTGAGACACGTGCACTCATTGCGCGCATGCGCTGCACATTGCCACCGCTCAGAGGGCTCTGGCATACCGCAGGGTTACTTGCCGATGCGCTCCTCGCCAACCAGGACGCTAGCCACATGAGTCGCTCTCACGGCCCCAAATCGCATGGTGCCAGCCATCTGCACCGAGGCCATGCCAGCGAGCCGCTCGAGGCGTGCGTCTACTTTTCGTCGATTGCTGGCCTCGTCGGCGGGCCGGCGCAGGCCAATTACGCGAGTGCGAATACGTGCCTGGACGCCCTCGCCACGTGGCGTCGCTCCCGAGGCTCTCCCGCTGTGAGCATCGATTGGGGGCCGTGGGCGGAAGTGGGTATGGCGGCAAGCTCGACGGTGAACTCGAGGATGGGTGCGATGGGGCTTGGGCTGATCGATCCATGGCAAGGGCTGGCTGCCCTTCAAGAAGCCATCCGTCCCAACCGCCCCGCCGTCTTCGCCTTCTGGCTGGTTCGATGGGACGTGTTGCTGGCCCAAGGTCGAGAGAGCGCTCCAGCTATGTTGAGGGAGCTTGCTCCGCGCGTCTCCGCGGCCGAACAGACGCCACGCGTGGACACGGCCTCAGTGGTCTCCTGCCGCGCCGTTCGCGTCGACGTCGACGTGGTGCTCGAGATGGCAAGCCGCACAACGGGCGCCGCAGTGGATGCCGATACACCACTGATGGATGCAGGGCTGGACTCGCTCGGGGCTGTGGAGCTTCAAAACATGATACAGCAGGCGGTGGGCAAGGAGGCAGCTCTACCAAGCTCGCTCGTGCTTGATTACCCAACGGCCCGAAGCCTCGCTGCCTTCCTTCACGTTCACAGCGTGGCCGAGGAGTGCGACCCTGCTGCAGCGGTCAGCTGCACTCCCGCACCGACATCCGCACTCGACCTGGCGGCGCTGAGCAGCCACCTTGGTGGCATGTTTGAGACCTCCGACGAGCATGCGTCGCTGGTCCGGCTCCGTGCGGCCAAGAGTGACGAAGCCGCTGGCATCAGCCTGGTCATCATGCACAGCTTCCTGGGCGACGAGCTGGGCTACGAGCGCCTGTGGAAGATGCACTTTGGCGATCGCGCCATCTTTGCCATCCGGCATCCATACCTCGTGAGCAGCGACGCCGACGCCCTCCCCATCACGTCGGCCTCGATGATCTCACAGTACACAGCTGCACTGGTCGCCACGTTTGGCAAGACTCCGTTCGACCTTATCGGCGCTTCGTACGGATCCCTCGTGACGCATCATGTCGCGCGCGCCGCTCGCGCTGCCGGGGCGTGCCCACGAAAAGTGGTCCTCGTCGACCCCTTCCCATCGTGGGCCCGCATCCGCGAGACGGCGCCCGACTCGGCGCTCCTCTCGTCGAGAGAGAGTGACGCGCGCTCGGCGGCCCACTTCATCCTGAGGCTGCGCCTGAACGCTCAGTACGGCACTGAGGAGGGGGAGGCGCGACTCCAGACGCTTGTGGAAGCCATGAGCGCCGTCCCGAGCGATGCCGTGCACCTCTTCTTAGCTGCGCAAGCCTTGCCAGAGGCGTCCACACCAGAACTATTCGTCCAGGCGCTCAAGGAGCACAGGAGAATCCGGACCGTGTCGAGCATCGCCCCCACCATCCTCGATCTGGTCGAGACCATCGCCCCGTTCACAGCCCCGTTCACAGCCCCGTTCCAGTCCGGCCAAGCTGCGGTGATGATGGTGCTCTCGAGCGAGCGCATGGCTTTCTACAAGGAGGTGTACGGCCATCCGAGCCTCGAGGATGCGCTTGGCCAGTATGGCCCCACGGTGGCGCCGATCCTGGTGGAGGGCGAGCACTTTGACGTCGTCGCACGCTGCATCTCCAATCGCGTACCGGAGTTCACGGCCGTGCTGGTGGAGTTCCTGTCTGGAAACGTCGATGACGATGCGTGACGTGCATAGCAAATAAGAAGGCAGCGCGAGTTTGCTCGTGAGAGCACATACAGTCGTTTCACATGATTATGATGCACGATGCATATAGTATCAAGTCCATACGAGTGCTCGCCTAGGGGCGTCAAGGAGGCCGGCCGACTGTAACAGTAGGAGAGGGTCACGGTGAGAAGCCGCGCGTTTCCACTTGTGACCAGTTTAGGCCACCCCTTTACTGAGAAAGAAATCGAAACGGGTTGTTTGTAAAAGTTATCTTTCCTGCCCTCGCCGGTCAGAACGGGGAACTGTGAATCTCTCCTAGTTCACAGCATATTTCGCCAGTCCAAACACGGACAATGTCGGGAGTTGACCGTGTGCTGCAGCTCAAAACGCAGCGGCTGCAGGTGCAGGGACGGCTCGACGAGTGGGAGCAGCAGTTCACGCGCATACACAATCACGACGCCAGCGACGCCGATCGCCAGCACAGCAAACAGCATCGCGAGCTGCGACGTCTGCTCGACGACATTGACGCATTGGTTGATTCCCTCGAGGGCGGCAGTGGTGCCCTCGATCGCGACAGCAACGCGCCGCGCGACATCGAGAAGAGGGCCGAGCGTGGACGGATCAAGTGCGCGGCCTGCCGTTATGCTCCTTGTGTGTCACGAGCGTGAGCTCCCCGTCTTCTGCCCTACTCACCACCGCATTCACCACCGGCGCAGGGCACGCATGCGGCGATGGGATAAAGAGTTTGAGAAGACCAACGGGCGCAAGCCGACTGATGCGGACCACGGAGCGAGCAGCGAGTTTGGGCGTTGGCAGCAGCAGTTGAGGGGCGACGAGCCCTCGTTGGCACAGAGCGGTGCCGACAGAGGATCTCTGGAGGATGTCAAGCTGCCATCCCGCGCCGACCCGAGCACAGCGATGCACGCTAGTGCGGGGCCCCTTGCCTCGGCCAAGGGCTCAGCCGCACCAGACGCCGCATGGTGGCGCGGAAACGACTACCACGAGCTTCTGCGCGCCCGAGTACAGAGTCAATCAGCGGTCAACGGGTTTGAAGGGGCGTCCTCCTCCGAAGTACACGCGGGCGCGACCATGTTCAGCCACTGGGATCTGGATCGTGATGGTGTGGTCGGTGCCGAAGAGTTTGCCCTCGTCGTCAACTCGCTCGCGCAACACGCTGGGCGCAGCGTAGATGCGGACACAGTTCAACGGCTCCTCGCGCTTGTTGACTGCGACGGCAACGGCAAGATCGATCTGAATGAGTGGCTTGCGGTGAGTCGCACGCCGCTTGCATGACATCATAAAAAGAATGAACGTCTGAGGTTTGAAACGAACTTGGACCTTAATTATCCCCCCGCACGCTCGGGGCCTCCGAGATCGCGGGTCCCGTGGTGGGGGCGCCTCCGCGAGTCATTACAAGGACCTGATGGCTTCGCTAGACCTCCCGCCGGGCTGGGATGACCCTTGGCCGGGATGGGACTTGGATGTTGGAAGGGTGAGCCATCAGCTCATGGCCGGGCTTCGCGCTCCGCCTTACTATCAGTGGACGCCTGCGGCGGCGAGGGTGGCCTTCAGCAGCGTAAGGGAAGAGTAGCCCCCCTTGGGTGCACTCGCCCCCCCCCACGCTACCACGCGGGGCCGAGTGCGGAGGCGGTAGTTGCGAGCTGCCCACTCTCATGCGATGGCCACTCTGGATGCGCCCGCCCGTGCGCGGGTTCGTCCGTGTGTTCCGTGTCACCGTGTGTCCCCGTGTGTCCCGTGTGTGTCCCGGCTCCCCCCGGTGTCTTTTTACAGGCCACAGCTCTACTATGACTGAACTTACTAACCCTTGACTGAACTTACTAACTCCCCGCCCCGTTCTCCTCGTGGCGCTGTGTCGGCGGTCGTTTCTTCGACGGTCCGCAAAGGACCAGTTGCGCAAGCGCAGCAGCCAGCCGGCTCCAGAGCGGGGTGGCAAGATGAACAACAACGTGAACTCGGAGCGCGCCCATCTGGGCGTCTTCAGCACCGCCTCGTACATCAACATCGGCGACCCGTATGGCACGAAGCCAAAGGAAAGGGATCCGCGTCTGCTGGGCAAGCAGTTCTCGATGGCTGTGCCGAAGCAGGGCATTGCGGGTGCGCGACCCAACAACTCGATGTTCGATCGCGAGCACAAGTGGCTCTTCAACGGCGAAAAGTGCGCATCGCGACCTTGCCTGGCGCCCGGATCGACTGCAGGCAGGCAGAGCGCGATGGCCTCAGCTCAGGAGCCTGCAGCACGCACCAGAGCTCGCCTGGAGTTGCTGAGGCTCCTCGCAGGCGCCGCGGGGAGCGCGTGCGTAGGATCCTGCCAGCGGAGGAGTCTGTCTGCACACCGCCGCGCCCGCGGCGGTTGCCCTGCCACCTTCGGGCGTGCGCTTCTGTCACGTGTGGCAGCGACGGCTCACTATCGCCACCCTCCCGTGCAGGTACATCGACAAAACAGGGTACATCCAGACGAAGATCAACCCCAACGGCATAGCGCCAGAAAATCAGAAGTTGGGCTTTTTGTCTAAGGACGAGGCCAGGCGTGACCAGATGTCGATCGACATCGAGGTGCGTGCGCGCCGCCGCGCACCCGCTGCGCGCTTTTCCGCAGCGCGCTACCACCGCTGGGTAGACCCATCCGGGGTACCCAAATGCTGTGCTGAACGCTGCGCCGCCGTCGCTGCCGCTGTGCCCCGCAGACGGAGAAGTACCGCCAGACCATTCGGACAGAGATGGCATTCGCGGAGAAGTTCGCGGCGCGTGCCGCGGCGAGCCTGACGGAGGAGGATAAGGCGAGGATGGCTGAGCTCGAGGCGCGCGGCAAGGAGCGGCGGTGGACGCACGGCCCCGACTTCCTCTTCGACCTCGGCAAGGAGGCGACCGGCGGCGTGACGCCGTACGAGATGAAGGACGCTCGCGAAACGTGGTACTCGAAGCAGCGCATCAAGAAGCTCGACGGCGGGCAGCGTAACTGCGGCGGCGTCGTGCTCTCCTCGCATGCGGTCGGTGACAACCTGATTGGCTACTCAGACTGGTCGAAGCCCGAGTTTGCGCGCCAGCCGATCATCCGCGACAGCTTCTTCCGCAGCACCGGCGTGCTGCGCGACCCTACCCCTGCGAATATCTGAGGGGCTGCTGGCTGACAGAACTCTCCGTGCGCTCGGGGTTAGCCCCCGGGCGCGTTCAGGCCCTGAGATGCGGAATGGAACCTCGGCCCAACGAGACGCACTGCGCGGGCAGCGCTGTGTGCGCTCGCATTGGCAACCTCTCCGCATCGTCTCAGGAGATATCGCGGCTTCGTTTGATTCCCAGAGGCCGCGCTTCGGCATGCTCTGGTCAGCAGCGTTCTCCGCGTTTTGCTTTTGGTGCATTCTGCATGGTGGTGTGAGGAGTCCGGGCCTTGAGCATGTCCTCACAGCATTGATCCGTGTACATCGGCGTCCCCGGACGACGGGGAGTCGTGCGCGCCTTGGGTTGCCGATGCTGTCCGGTCATCAGTTTACCGCCGGGGCAAGAGAGTCGACGTCGAGACAGTATCGATAACCGCGAAACGTTAACGAACCTGCAGCCTCGCCGGGTCGCGGGTACGCGGCGTCGCGCCCACAGTGGACGATGAGGAAAATGTAACTGTCAAATGCGATATAATGTATATAACCTTATAACGAGATACGCGCCCGGCCGACTTGCGACTACCGTGATGCGTGAACCGTCGCGTGGCCGTCGAAGCGCGTGATGATCATCGCGGTTCGGGCCCGGCGCCCGGCCGGTCCATCCACGACGATACCCAGCATCGGCCATCGCACATCGATCTCGCCGCCCAGGTCATCCCCCAGCATGCCGCGACCCGTCTCACGTGCGGGTACGTGACAACTGACGCCGTGTGCACCAATCCGCTATCGAGTATCCGCTGTGTATGTTGCTGTTGGTCGGTGTGAAGCAGTCTCTCGCGGACGGCCCCCGCTGTGAAGCAGTCTCTCGCGGACGGCCCCCGCTGTGAAGCAGTCTCTCGCGGACGGCCCCCGCTGTGAAGCAGTCTCTCGCGGACGGCCCCCGCTGTGAAGCAGTCTCTCGCGGACGGCCCCCGTGGCGGCGGCTGCCGGCTCGAGTCGCACCCGTCTGTCACGACAGATCCATGGCGTGCACTTGCGCCGTCACTTGAGAGAGCGGGACAGTGCCCTCGGCCGCGGCGCTCAGAGGAGAGGTGAAGCAATAGCTGAGAGGCAACAGTGGCGGGCACGCACGTGGTCAGAGCAGAGGCCCACCCAAGGTCCCAAGGTGCGCTGCGCGTCGTGCTGAGCATCCCAAGGCGGCACTGGCGGTGCGTGCGTTCGACGGGCGGCGGCGCGCGCACAGAGAGTACGTGCGCTCGCAATCAGTATGCCATCAGTATGCCATCAGTATGCCATCAGTATGCCATCATTATGCAATCAGCATGCAATCAGCGCACAGAGAGTACGTGCGCTCGCGCAGCTCCGCGAAGAGGATCTCGAAGTCTTCGTCGGAGCGCTCGGGCAGCACGCATCGCAGGTAGTCGGCGGGCATGGCTGATGCCTGGCACTCGAAGCCAGCTGCGGTGAGTCCTTGCAAAAAGTCGGGCTCGCCTTCGCGACAATCGGGCGCCACGTAGAGAAAGGAGCCGCCCGGTGCGACGAGCGCGCGCACGACGCGCAGCAAGTCGGGCACTGCCTCGCGTGCATACGCCAGGTCGGCGCCGATGACGACGGAGTGTGCGGGAGGCCAAGTCTTTGGCTCCCGCCAGTCGAGTGAAGCAGCGCGCGCTGCGGTCGGTGGCAGGCTGTTGATGGCGAGGTTGTGCTCCATGTTGGCGATCGTCGGCGGTGCGAGGTCGGTGAGGAGCACCGGGCCAGTGGCGCACAGCTTCGCGGCCACGATGCCGCATAGGCCGCAACCAGCCCCGAGCTCGAGCACCTCGCGCCCTCGAAGCTTCTCGCGCATCTCGAGCAGCCAGTGCGAGAGGACGATCGAGGCCGCCCAGAGCTGCAACCCCGTCTTGTCTTCGTCGGGAGACGCGCCGAGCACGCGCGAGGCTTCGTCAGATCCGAGGTGCGCGAGCTCGCGCAAGTGGACGGACGGACTGCCGCGCACGAACTCGAATGCATGCGTCTCCTCTGCCTCCACGTCGGCCATGCCGCCGTCGCCGTCGCCGTCGCCGTCCTCGTCGCCGTCCGCGCCGTCGCCAGCCGGCTCGAGCTTCTCGGCCGATGGGTGTTGCAGCACGAGCTCCACCAGGCGCGCGTCATTCTTGGCGAACGCCTCGGAGGACACCGAACGGCCGAAACCGTTCTGGGCCAGGACGTCGATATCCTGATAGGCCTCGAGCAGCGCCTTCGTGGCTTCGTACTGTCCTTGTTGGACGGCCCAGTGCAATGGATAGTTGCCCGAGGCGTTTGGTTTGTGCGCGGCGCCGGCAGCGGCGAGCAGCTTGACGATCGCCACGTGGCCGTTTGCGCTCGCCTTGTGCAACGCCGTGTTGCCGCCGTCGTCTGCAAAGTCGACGGGCACACCCTGGTGCAGTAGAGCGCGCAACGTCTCGATATCATCGTCCTCCCCATACCGCGCGCACTCGAGCAGCTCGAGGCAGTCGTCCTGCGTGTAGGACACAGTGCTTGGTGGTTGGGATGGTGGTGCCTGTGCCAGTGCAGCCGCCGCTTCTCGTGCTCGCGATCGGAGCTCTGCCTTGTCGATGCAGTCGGCAAAGCTCATGCGCGCCTTCGAAATGAGCTCTTTCAATTCACTGATCGAAAGGGAATCCACGTCCACCGCTGCAGGTGGCTGCCGCGCGGCGGCCGCGGCGAGGAAAGAGTCCATGGCGACGCCCACGGGGTTGTGTGAAGAGAGCCCTGATTCGTAACGACGGGGTGTGATAAGCTTTCTGTACCAACTCGCGTTCGTCGGGGATTTGCACAGGAAAGTCGAGAAAGTTTGGCACATCGAGAATGTTCGCCTTGCTTGCTCCCTTCCTAGCGCTCCTCGTCGCTGAGGCGCCCCATGGCACAAGTTGCGACCGCCGAGGCGTGCTCGTGCGTGCGGCCGCCGCCTGCGGCGTTCGCGCCGCTTCCGCGGCGGGCTTGCTCTCGGTCGCAGCGCCGCCGCTGCCTGCGCATGCGGATGTCGCCTCGCAGATCCTCAAGTTTGACGGCGACGGCAAGCTGCTAGATGACTACTCGGGCGAGACGCAGTTCCGCACGTTGCGTCAGGGCGCTGCTTCACTGCAGATCCTCGCCGCCTGGAAGCTGCGTGAGGATGGCTCGTACGAGGACCCGACGCTCGGCAGCGCTGCGACCGGCGTCGTGATGCGCACGATCGTGACGGACCGGCCCGAGACGGCAGCGCTCGGCCGCCCCGAGCAGATCGACCTCGTCCGCACGCTCGAGCTCGAGCCCGAGCTGGTGCGCGCCGACCTCGTCGCGGCTGCGGTGCGCAAGAGCAACGGCGTCACGTTCTACGACTTCGACCTTGCGCTGTCGCCCAGCAAGTGCGACACGGAGATGGCGACGGCGTGCCTCCCAAACAAGGTCATCCTGCTCTCCTGCGGCGTGCGCGCTGGCCAGCTCCACGTGGTGCGAGTCGACGCCAGCCCTGACCAGTGGAAGCGCGCAGGCACCGCACTGCGGCTGCTGCGCTCGTCATTCTCCGTGGACGCCGCCGCTGCGTGAAAGGAGTTACGTAGCGCCCTACACAGGGTACCAAAGTAAAATCGGGAGCGTTGTGTTGAGCGCCCTCCCAATGGAGACGGTTGCGACCTCATGCGACCATGTGTGAATGTTAACACTTGAGCTCGGCCAGCCATGCGTGTGTGTGAATGTTAACACTGTATCTCAGTACTCTCTTCATCGCTGCTCTCATCACTGTGCTCTCCCACCCGGGGGCACTCATGCACTTCTGCTCGCTCGTCCGGTCCGGGCGGCGCGGCAGCAGGGGGGGCGGCGGCCAAACGAACGCGATTGGAGGTTCAAGCGTCGTCTTCCTCGTCTTCCTTGTCGTCCTTCGCCGCGACGCCCGCAGCCTTGCGCACCAGCACGGCGCGCAGCTCGGCTCCCTCCCATCCGGGATAGAGGCTGGTACCGAGCTTTGACGTGATCGTGATCTCGTTAGTCTGGCTGAACTTCGTCACCTGACGATGCACGAGCAGCTGCTGCATGGGCAGATGCAGTCGGCGACAATCTTCTACGAGTGGCAACAGCTGCAGCTACAGCAAGAGACGTACCAGGCCCAGTGCGCCGGCGACCAGATGTGGTTCCGACAGTGCCACCTGCGCCGCCGGGAGCTGATGCACGCAGTGCAAGAATACCACCGTTTGTGGCAGGCGGACTGCACGAGCGTCACTGCCAAGCTCGCGTACATTCTGCAGAACCTCGACGTGCTTCGGCGGCTCGAAATGCAAGGGCGCGAGTTCCAGCAAGCGCCCACGCTCCACCATGGCGGAGACGCGAGCCATCCTCCTACCAATCTCGAACAGGCGCTGCAGCTAGCGTGCGCGATCCCGAGCATCATGACGAAGCCACCCGCTGGGTGGGCGCGCGCCCAGCTTCGTCAACTGGGCTCTGAGGGGGCTGGGATGGAGAGGGCAGCGGCTGACAAGGCGGCGGCCGACAAGGAGGCGGCCAAAAGGGCAGCGACCGAGAAGGCAGCGGCCGAGAAGGCGGCGGCCGAATGGTCGGCGGCCGAGAGGGCAGCGGCCGAATGGGCAGCGGCCGACAAAGCGGCGGCCGACAAGGCGGCGGCCGAAAGGGCAGCATCCGGCAAGACAGAGGCCGACAAGGCCGCCGCCTTGTCAGCGACCGAGAAGACAGCGGCCGAGAAGGCGGCGGCCGAATGGGCGGCGGCCGAGAGGGCGGCGGCCGAATGGGCAGCGGCCGAGAAGGCGGCGGCCGACGAATGGGCAGCGGCCGAGAAGGCGGCGGCCGAAAGGGCAGCATCGGACAAGACAGAGGCCGACAAGGCGGCGGCCGACAAGGAGGCGGCCGACAAGGAGGCGGCGGCCGAAAGGGCAGCGGCCGGGAAGGCGGCCGCCGAATGGGCGGCAGCAGCCGGGAAGGCGGCGGCCGGGAAGGCGGCCGCCGAATGGGCGGCGGCCGAGAAGGCAGCGTCCGAAAGGGCAGCATCCGACAAGACAGAGGTCGACAAAGCGGCGGCCGTCAAGGCGGCCGCGGCCGAAAGGGCGGTGGACGACGAGGCGGCAGACGACGAGGCGGCGGATATGATGCCGATGACGGATGATGAGGAGGAGGGTGAGAGGGTGGTGGAGCCAGAGCCGGAGCCGTCGTCGGCAGCAAGGGAGACAAGGTCTGCGCTGAACCAATCACAACCTGAGTGCCTCCTCTTCCATTTACCCGGTGATCTCCTCTACCGGGTGATTCGCCAGATATCACCCCCTGTACCCCCAGCACCTTCACCTCCACCGTCGCCACCGTCGCCACCATCGCCACCACCGCCACCACCGCCATTGCCATGGTCTCAACCGTCGCCACCAGCACCCCTGGGGATGCCCTCGGCCAGCTCCAGCATATCCGAGCTTGTCCTTGAGCCCACAAATATGCTCGCGATGCTCGGCGCCACCTGCCGGCTGGGCAGAGCTGTGGAGCTCGAGCTCGGGCCCGAGCTTGATGCACTGGCCCTGGCTTGGGAAGCGGCCGAAGAGAGGGGAAAGAGAGAGGCCGCAAAGAGGAAGAGAGAGGCCGTGGGGACACGTCGCTGACGTCGATCACCCTACCCATCGGCCTCATGAGCATCAGTGAGCACGCCTTCTCTGGCTGCTCCTCGATGACGTCGACAATGTGTATGAGTGTTTCTTAGCCATCAATTCAGCCATCAATTCTCGATGATATCCGACAAGACAGAGGAAAAACGACAATTGATGGCCCGCCGTTGAGACACATTGTTTACCGTTGACACGATGGCTGACGAGGAGGTCGAGCCTTACATTCCGCCGAAGAAGGTCTTCGTGGCCAATTGCTCGGGCTTCGTCGGTCGCAACCTGAGCAAACGCTTCGCGGCCGCCGGCTTTGAGGTTCTCGGCACCTTGAACGCCTCTGCGCCAAAGCCGCTCGCCGTGTCTCGGGTGGTAGATACGAAGCCGGCGTCGCTCGTGGCTGCGTTCCTCGAGTCGGAGATCACCGTGCTCGACTGCCTCGGTGACATGGAGATGTCGGAGGCCATCCTCGCCGCCATTTCGCAGGCGGGGCAGCTCGAGACTCCGAAGGTGCTCGTGGGCGTCTCGAGCATCATGGCGTGGGCGCGCACGTCGCCGAATGCGGACGAGCCCGAGAGGCCGCTCACGGAGTCGGACTACAAGACGCGCCGCCCGCACGGCAACTACAAGGAGCTTGTTTCCCTCGAGAAGCTCGTCACCAAATCGAAGCGTGAGGGGCTGCGCGCGCACGTGGTCGCCGCGGGCCTCACATACGGAGAGGAGGAGGACGTGTTCCACACGCTGTTCAAGACGGCGTGGAGCAACGCCGCGCTGCCCCTGCTGAGCATGAGCGACGGCTCGAACGTGCTGCCGACGATCCACGTGACCGACCTGTGCAGTGTGGTGCTCAAGCTCCTCGAGAGCGACTCGCTGCCGTACCTCATCGCCGTGGACAGCCCGGAGGCGCCGCAGACTCTCGCCGGTGTGGTGAGCGCGCTGAGCAAGGAGCTGGGCACAGGCGAGGTGCTCGCGCCGCCCGCGCGCGACAGCCTGCTGCTCATGCCCGACTACGAGTTCTTTCAGGTGGGTGCGCCCATCGGCGATACGCCCGGGCTCAAGCTGGCGGCGGCGGCGATCAACGACCTGGGCATCGAGTGGCACTCGAAAGAGGGGATGCTCGCGCACATGCCCAAGGTGGTCGAGGAGTTCCGATCGTCGCGCGGGCTGCAGCCGCTGCGCCTGCTCGTGCACGGGAACGACGAGCTCGCCAAGTCTGAGCTCGCGGCCGCGCTCGTCGCCGAGTACAAGCTTCCGTATGTGCACGCGTCGGCGGCGGTCGCCGAGGCGGCTGGCAAGGGCGATGCGCTGGCCGCCGAGGTGGCTGCGGCGGGCGGCAACGTGTCCGACGAGCTCATGGGCAAGGTGCTCACCGCGGCGCTGACCACGACGACCTGCCGCAACCAGGGCTACGTCCTGCAGGGCTTCCCGAAGAACCTAGCGCAGGCCGCCCTCATCTTCCCGACCAAGCCGGCGGGGGCTGAGGGGGAGGAGCCGCCTCCGCCTCCCGAGGAGGGGGCGCCGCCGCCCCCCCTGGCTGCCGCGGCGCCCGAGTTTGTGATCACGCTCGAGGCGGACGAGGCGGTCATCAAGGAGAAGCAGCTCGCGCTCAGCACGCCCGCGATGACCGAGGAGCAGCTCGGTGCCATGCTCGCCGAGTATGCCGCGACCAACGCGGAAGACTCGCCGAGCTCTGTGCTCGCGCTGCCGGCGCTCAAGGGCGTCGAAGTGCTCGGGCCGCTCCAGGTGAAGGCGACCACGGCCGCGGACGCGCTGCTCTCGAAGGCACGCGTCTACCTTGGGCAGCCGCGTAACTACGGGCCGACGGAGGAGGAGATCGCGGCGAAGAAGGCGCTCGAGGAGGCCGAGGCGGCCGAAGCGAAGCGCCATGCGGACGAGCAGAAGGCTGCGCAGGCGCGGGCCGACGCTGCGGAGCGCAAGCGGCGCGAGGAGCACGAGTCGACCCGGGCGGCCGAGGTGAAGCAGCAGGAGAGCGAGCTGCTCGAGGTGCGCTCCATCCCGCTGCGCAACTACTTGATGGCCAACGTCATCCCGACGCTCACCGAGGGGCTCATCGAGGTGTGCAAGGTGAAGCCCGAGGACCCCGTGGACTACATCGCCGAGTACCTCTTCAAGAACAACCCGCAGGAGGAGGAGAGCTTTGCGTGAGCGCGCGGCCCGCCTCGGCGTACCTTGTCATGGCGGCAGGCTGAGGTGGCAGTGGCAGGCTGTGGGCTGTGAGAGGTGTGTGCGTGCGGATGCGTGCTGGGGCGAAGGGCTCTCGAGAGCGTCGTCGTGGCTGGAGTGTCGGCCGTGAGTGGCACGTGTGGTTGTGAGTTACTTTGTGGTCGTGAGTTACTTGTTTACATGATGTATTGGCAACCCGGGACGCCCCGGCTTCCGGCGGCACGCTCGACGCACGACGCTGGTTCGCTGGACGCTGCGCAGCTGCCCGCTTGTCTAGCCGCGACCCGCGTCCGTCGAGACCACGAGAGGGTCAGTCGCGTCCGGTCCGAGAGGAGTCCGGACGGGATAGACGATAGTCCTGGTCCAACATCCGGGACAGGTTGAAGACTGAAAGTAGAAAGAGGTTCTTGATCCGTCACACCGGCGCTCACCGGACAAAATTCTTCGCTTCGCGCGCGGGAGACTCCGCGTGCTTACTTTACGTTCAGAGGTCATCAGAGGTTGAGGAGCTCCCCGGCGATCGCCTCGAGCACTTGGATGTTGACTATCGGGTTGGCGAGGATGCACAGCCCGCCATCCTCGGTGCCGACGAACGTGTGGTGGTTCTCGGCGCACAGCGAGAGCGCGCACACGCGGGGCGGCACCGGGACGGCGCTGGCCGCCTCCGGATAGCAATGAAGCAGCTGCAGGTCGTGCAGGCGGCGCACGGTGACCAACGCGCCCTCGCTCGCCACCACCATCTCGCCGTCGCGTGTGCACAGCAAGTGGCCCAGCGGCGCACGCAGCGGCACACGGCACATCGGCCGGCCGTTGAGCGAAAAGAGCTCGAGCTGCTGCTGCGGGGGCGTCGTGTCGAGCTGCTGCTGCGGGGGCGTCGTGTCGAGCGCGGGCGAGGCACCCGAGCGATGGGCGTCGTGTTGGGCTGCCGCCGCGGTCGGCTGGTCGGTGGCGACGAGATTCCCCACAGGCCGGCGACGAGAATCCCCACAGAGGTCGGTGGCGACGAGGATCCCCGAGCCTGTATGCGAGATGGCGAGGGCGCGTGGGGCTGTTCCCTCGAGCGGCAGCCAGCGCACAAACGTGCCACGCGACGCGCACCTGATGAGGGAGGCAATCAGAGGCTATCAGAGGCCATCAGAGGCCATCAGCGGTCATCAGAGGTCATCGGCGCACCACATGGCGCACAACTCGCGCGCGGCACCGCCGCCGCCACCGTCGCTGTCGGCGCCGACGCCTCGCTTGTAACGGCTCCCGCTACTCGCGCGACGACCACCACCACCACCACCACCATCGCTCGCTGCCTCGGCGGGGGAGGGAGGCATGGTGACGGTCGCACGGTAACGGTAACGGTTACCGTTACCGGGGGAGAGAGGCACGGTAACGGTCGCTCCCGAGAGGACGACGTCCAATTGAGTGGACAGTGCGGCGCAGAGCACGGGGCTCGCATGGGCAGAGAGCACGTGCACAGGACAGGGCGAGGCGCTCGGTACGGCGCTGCCGCCCGAGGCGCCGCCGCCGGGCGTGCGGTACAGGTTCCACACGACGAGCGTGCAGTCCGCTGAGCCCGTCACGACTGTGTGCCCATCAGCGCCGACTGAGAGGCACGTGATCACCCCTGCATGCTGCTGCGCATGCACGCTCACATCGACGCCCGGCAAGAGGCTCGTGCATCGGAGCGAGCCATCCCAATGGCCGCCCGAGAGCAGCCATCGACCGTCGGCGGAGACGGCGTACGAGGGGCCCACGACGGACGAACCTGACGAACCTGACGAACCCACGGCCGTTGACGAACCTGACGAACCACAGGCCGGATCTGCGGGAACATCCACCACGAGCGGCGGCACCGCCGCTGAGGCGGCCTCGGCCACGCCGGCCGCACCCGCTAGGCCGCCCGCGCCACCGCCCGCCGCCGCCGCCCCGTCGCAGCGAGCGCCGCCCGGGCCAAGAGTGCTCGCATTCAGAAGAGTGCTCGCATTCAGAAGAGTGCGCGCATTCAGAAGAGCGCTCGCATTGAGAAGAGCGCTCGCATTCAGACGCGCGGCTTCCGATGCCTCGGGCAGCGTGAGCTGAGGCGTGGAAGAGAGCGTGAATGTGAACGGGCGGCCAGAGCCGTTGGGCTTGAGCGGGAACCATCGATGGATGTGCAGCTTGCCCGCGCGCGAGATCGTGAGCAATCTATCCTCAAGTGGACCAGCGGCGATAAACTCAATCGGGTCGGGTGCAGCGCTGGGGTCAGCAGCGCCCCCCCCGATTGCAAACCCCCCTCGCCGCGTCCACCCCGAGCCCCCCGCAGGCGCCGCGCCCACCCAAAACGGTCCGTGCGAGCGCACAGCCTCGGGGCGCTCGAACATCTGACGTGGCCCGTGCAGGACAGCGCCCGCTGAGCGCGGTCGGCGCTTTGGGTGCGGTCGCGTGAGCAGCTGCGCGGGGGTCTGTCCGAAGAAGAGGATCTGAGACCAAATGCGGCAGGGGGGAGCGCTGCGGTGAGCACTTGCATGCAAGGCAGGGGGGGTGTCAAAAGAAGAGGATCTGAGACCCAACGGCGGCATGTACGAGCGCTGCGGTGAGCACTTGCATGCAAGGCAGCTCATCAGTGGCCATCAACGAACACCTGCGACTCAAAGGCGGCGCGCGTCGTCGAGTCGAGCTTATCAAGGTCGACAGCACCCTCGTACGTGAGGTAATAGAAGACGTTGAGAGCCTCGACGGCGGCCGCGCCGCGCTGCTTGTACCTGATGACGGAGGCAATCAGACGTCATCAGAGGTCATAGAAGACGTTGAGCCTCGACGGGCGCCGCGCCGGGCTGCTTGTACCCAAAGATGAGGTCGATCAGTGGCAATCAGTGGCAATCAGTGGCCTGCTTGTACCCAAAGATGAGGTCGATCCAGTGGTGCTCGGATGCATCTGGCTCATTAGGGAGGCAATCAGTAGCAATCAGTACCCAAAGATGAGGTCGATCCAGTGGTGCAGGTGCTGCGAGACGAAATCGGACTCGAGGGCTGCGCGGTGCTTTCGGATAAAGTCCTCTGGGGAGGAGGCCCACGGCGGTAGCTCGACGTCGCCGAGCTTGTGCCCCTTTTGCATGGTGCCGAGCGGCAGCGCATTCGCGTTCCGTAGAAACTCGGGGTTGGTGAAGAACTCGGGGATGAGCTCCTTGACGTCGGACATGTTGGTCAGGCATGTGCGCCACGTGTCTCCGATGGAATGGAAGAGACGGTCGGCCACGTCGAAGCGCCCCCCCTGAGAGCAGTGGCAATCAGTGGCAATCAGTGGCAATCAGTGGCAATCAGTGGCCATCAGTGGCAATCAGTGGCCACGTCGAAGCGCCCCCTATGCAACTTAATGAGCTCCGTCAGAGAGGCCATCAAAGGCCACCGGGGGCCACCGGGGGCCATCAAGAGGCAATCAACGACACTCACCTGCAGCTTGATGTGCTCCGTCGTGAACGGCTCGAGGCGCAGCAGGTAGTGCAGCACGATGCCCGAGGAGGAGTAGTGCGAGCCGTAGTGGAATGGCTTCGAGCCCATGCCCGCGTCCTCGGAGGAGTGGTACCTGATGAGGGAGGCAATCAGACGTCATCAGAGGGAGGCCATTGGAAGTCATTAGCACCGCGTCCTCGGAGGAGTCGTACCTGCGATCAGCGGAGGCAATCAGTGGCGATCAGCGGCAATCAGTGGCAATCAGTGGCAATCAGTGGCAATCAGTGGCAATCAGCGGCAGGCGAGCACGACACTCAGAGGCACTCAGAGGCACTCCGCGGCACTCCGCGGCACTCCGCGGCACTCGAGGCCCTCCGCGGCCCTCCGCGTACCGCTCGGCGAAGCGCGCGGCCTGGGCGGGCTCCTGCGCGCCGATGGGCTTCGTCAGATCTCGAAAGGAGGCTGGGTTCGTCAGATCGAGATTCGAGCTCGCATAGTCCTTGATGACCCACGGGACGACTGGGTACTGCGTGAGATCGTTGAATGAGCGGCCGGCGAGCGTGTTGAGCCGCATGAGGTAGTCGAAGTTGGTGATGCGCCAGCACTGCCAGTCGTCGAGCAACTGCTGGTGACGCGTCTCGAGCGCATCGCGAACGAAGTGGACGTTGTGGGAAGCCGCCGAGAGGGAGGGCGGGCGGAGGGCGACGAGCCGCTGGTGCACACGACGGCGCGTCTCGCGATCTGTGAACGTGAAGAAGTAGGCCGCCCCCCCGCCGAAGAAGAACTCGAGGGCAATCCGGCGGAGGAGGTAGCGGCGGGGGAGTACCTGATGACGGAGGCAATCAGACGTCATCAGACGTCATCAGACGTCATCAGAGGTCATCGGAGGAGGTAGCGTCGGGGTCGTACCTCTCGCAGCGCCTCGACCTTCCACGCGCGTGGACGTGGTACCTGAGGACGGAGGCAGTCAGACGTCATCAGAGGTCATCCGAGATCATCGGAGGTCATCCGAGGTCATCAGAGGTCATCGGAAGTCATCAGACCTTCCACACACATATGGGCGTCGTCGTGGGCGTCGCACCTCGGATGCATCTGGCTCATTAGGGAGGCAATCAGTGGCAATCGGTGGCAATCAGTCGCACCTCGGATGCATCTGGCTCATTAGGGAGGCAATCAGTGGCAATCAGTGGCAATCAGTCCCACCTCGGATGCATCTGGCTCGCCATCACGTGCCCACGAGGTGAAGCCAGATGGCGCGAGTTCCTCTTCCTTATTAGGCAGCTCCTCCGCCTCGGGCTCAAATAAGATCCATTGAGGTGAGAGCAGCAGCAACCCCGACTGGCGGCTCAGACCACGCACCTGTAGCACGGCGGGGCGTGCGATGTAGTTAGCCATACAGTGCAATCAAGTGCAATCAAGTGCACTCGAGTGCAATCAAGTGCAATCGAGTGCAATCAAGTGCAATCAAGTGCACTCAAGTGCACTCAAGTGCAATCACGTGCAATCACGCACCAGATGACATCGAGCGCTCAACAGGAGAGGGCCGTCGACCACGAAGCTACGGCGCGCCATCGCCGACAGCTTCGCACCGTCCGGTGGCGCTCGAGACGGCGCGTCGGGTGGCGCGCGCGCTGGCGACCCGAGCGCCGTATCGAGCGCCACCTGCCTAGTTTGGGGCTTCGTCGCGAGCGCCGTCTCGGGCGCTTTCCCCTTCAGAGGGTCTTGCTCGACGGCGCCGTGTTGGGCGGGCGCGAGCTCGGGCGCACTTGACGAAATCGAGAGCCAAGCGAGCCAGGGGGCTGGGGCGGCGCTGGCGCTGGCATCGCCGGAGAAGGAGGTGCCCGGGGCGGCGCTAGTAGTGCCGGCAGAGGTGGCGGAAGCGTTGGGCACGTCCAGTCGATCGCTGCTGCGGCGACTCAATACCGACGGACGGCGCCCGAGGGCGTCGTCCCGGGCGGCTAAAGGGGCGTCGTCCCGGGCGCTGCTGAAGGACGGACGGCGCCCGAGGGCGTCGTCCCGGGCGGCTAAAGGGGCGTCGTCCCGGGCGCTGCTGAAGGACGGACGGCGCCCGAGGGCGTCGTCCCGGGCGCTGCTGAAGGACGGGCGGCGCTCGAGGGGCACGCGAGCGTCGCCCCGAGCGGCTAAAGGGGCGTCGTCCCGGGCGTCATTCGAGAGGCGCTGCTCAGCGCTCGGGACGACGCTCCCAAACATCGATCCGGCGCGCCCCAAGTCCCTTTTGGGGTTCGTCAACTCACTTTTGGGGTTCGAGTCACGGGCAACGGCCTCGGAGGCGCCGTCGCGTG
>JWZX01002103.1:0-34969 GCA_001275005.1 Chrysochromulina tobinii | reverse complement strand
GGGGGGGATTGGGGTGCAATTAGCATGCATTGAGGGGGGGGATTGGGGGTGCAATTAGCATGCAGTCGGGGGACAAACACCCGGGTCGGCTGCTGTGCTCCTCAGGTCACCGGATGAGGGAGGCAATCAAGAGGTCACCGGATGAGGGAGGCAACCAAGAGGGTCACCGGATGAGGGCGGCAATCAAAGGCCATCAGAGGCCATTTGAGGGGTGCTCGTGCTCACCGATCGTAATGCCACGCTCGCCAGGCGGCGGGTAGCGCGACTTCTCCGCGGCCGGTGCCGGCGCCTCTGGCGTCGCTGAAGACGGCGCGGGCGCGGGCGCGGGCGCGGGCGCGGGCGCGGGCGCGGGCGCGGGCGCGGGCGCCATCGTGGGCGCGGGCGCCATCGTGGGCACTGGTGTGCGCGCCGTCGCGGGCACAGCCCCGTGTGCGATTGGCGGCTCGGAGGGAGTGCTCGATACGGCGCCCCTAACTGGGCTGGTGGCGCTCGACACAGCGCCCGCGTTGCACGCCGTAAGGAAAGGGGCGGCGCTGTCGGCGAGGTGCACTACGGGCGAGGACGAGGCATACCTCGAGATCTCCGACCTCGAGATTCGCCCAGCCGAGGCTGAGGCTGAGGCTTCCGAAGGTACCTGCACGGGCGGCGGGCGCACCGGCGGCTGCAGCGACGGGCCCGGCTCACCCGGCGGACGGCTCGTGACGGGCGAGATCGTGACGGGCGCCGTGTCGGGCGCGTCCTCGGCCGCGGCACTTCGGTGTGTCACCTCGTCGGCACAGCGCGCTGTGAAGGAGGCTGTGAAGGAGGCGGTGCTCGAGACGTCGCGCGTCGCCGTGGGCGCGGTGGCGAGCACACCTTCGAGCACGTCATAGCCTCGAAGCGCCCCGGTGTCATACCCCTCGAGGCGCCTTCCTCCGCTGCTGCTGCTGCTGCTGCTGCTGATCTCCATCGACGCGTCCTTCGGAGGAGACGCATCGCCTTCCGCACGCGCGAGCGCCGCGTGCTTGCGACGAGGGACAGGCAGGTGCGCCGGCTGCATCGGAGCAGGCGATGGCTTCGGCGGCAGCGGCGCGGATGCCGTCGGCGTCGGTGCCACCGCTTGCGTAGCGGGCGCCTCAGACCGTTGCAGCGCCGTCGCGGGCGCCTCAGACCGTTGCGGCGCCGTCGCGGGCGCCTCAGACCGTTGCGGCGCCGTCGCGGGCGCCTCTCGCCGCTCGGCAGTTGCAGTTGAGAGCACGGGCGCTGAGGCCGAGCCAGTCACACTCACCCGAAGCAGGCTCGCAGACGTGGCGGGCCGGGGCAGCCCGGGCTGCGTCGGAGCCGCCTCGCGCGTGCTCGCTGACGAGGTGCTCGGCCGCCCACTCGGCACGGAAATCCGCTGCTGCGGCGCGCGCCGCTGCTCATGCGGCGGCGGCGACGGCCCGAACCCACCGGATGAGTCTTGCGCGACGAGGAGTCGCCCGGTGCTCGAGGCCGTAGCCGGGCGCAGCGTCAGCTGATTCGAGTTGAGCATCGGGTCCAGATGAGTTGCGGGGATGCTGAAGCCGACCGCTTGGCCGCTGTGGCCGATGGCCAAGTGATGTCGTGGCGGTAGCGAGCCGTGGCTCATTCGGATGAGCTTGGAACCCTCCTTCGATGACTTGGGCCGCCAGCGTGTGGCATGAAAGTCCTCGTCGACCGCGGGCGCTGGGCTCCATACCGAGCTCCACGTAGTTGCCGCCACTGCTGTCCAGACCCGCATCATCTCCGGGCTGCTGTCGCCGCGAGAGTCAGTCTTAGAGGCTGCCGTGTTTTCGAACTGGCGCTGGCTAGCGGTTGACGGGCGTGAATCCTTCCGACTTCCAGCGGTCGACGGGCGTGAGCCCAGCTGAATCGACGATCCGCTGAGGAATGCGGTTGCGGGAATGTCCGCCATGAAACCCCAAGAAATAGCTGTGAAAGGGCTCGCTCGCTGTGAATACATCACGAGTCTGTTTAGACACAACGTTCCACTTTAATGCTGCTCCCTGCTGTAGAAGACACACACCACAGACCCGCAAAGCCACGCACACGCCGCCCCAATCAAAGTCGAGTTACTACTAAGTCGAGTTCCTAACCCAGTCAAAGGTAGCACTAGGATTCCTAGGCATGCACAGATGTACGCATGTATCTCAGTTCTCACCTTCTCACGAGCCAGACCGATTTCGCGCATCCAGCGAAGCAACTCTCGCCAAGTGATGCTCGACGGTCATCGGCGCCTCCGACGGCGCACATCAGGCCATTCCAACTGGCAATCTCGGCCGCACTCTTTGCCTCCGCCCTCAGCGCCAGGATCGCGGTCCGAACACTTGGCCAGGCACAGGACGCCGCAATAGAGCCAATCGGGTAGGTCGAGCCGCGTACGATTGCGCCACGGGTCCTCGCCTGGCACGCGAGGGAACTCGCGGGCGAGCTTGTTCAGCCACCCCGTCCGTAATTGGCCCTGCCTTTGGGGCTTCACCTCGGCGACGACCTTGCCACTCAATAAGCGGTCCATGAGCGTGCGCGCTGTCGGCGAGTCGGGCGCGTGCCTGCAGCGCAGCCGGGGATTTGGCCAGTTCTCATTCGGCCCACTCGTGTGCAGCTTGGTCGTGTAGTTGTGCAGGTGCATCCAGTACGTCGCATCGCTCGCCTTGTGCCCATAGAGATGAAAGGTATGCAGATTCGCGAGCTCTTTCGACGCCTGGGGACCGTGGCATCGGTTGGGCAACGGCCACGGCCAGTTTTGGTTGAAGTTCAGGATGTCGACGGCCACGACCGGCTTCTGCAACGCGGCGATCCAGTTCCCGGTGGTCGAGTCCGTCCCCAGCCGACACTTGGGGCTCGTCTTGATCTTCGCCGCTTGCTCCCGACCCATCTTCGTGTGAAGGAACTCCTCATAGAATTTGAGAAAGTCGGACACTGCCTTCGCTTGCGGCAGATCGGCCGCCAGCGCACGCGAGACGACCACTCCCAGGCCGTGGGCCATCGGGTACGGGCGCTGGAAGGGAACGGCGCGCTGCTTCGCCGCCTCGTCGGCGTCCGAGGGGTTTGACGTCTCCTCCTTGAAATCCGTCAGATAGCCCCTGCCCGCCTGAGGAAACGTCCAGAACCAGCCATGCGAGGTCATCGTGCGCAAGTCCCAGTAATCGTGATACTGCATTGCCCCCGCGTAGACGTACCGCGTCTCGGGCTCCACCACCGACAGCGCGGTGAGGGTGCCGACCCACCTGGTGAGTGCCCAGAAGGTGTCGTCGTCGCCGTACGCAATGAACGGCGTGGTCGGCAGCATCGTCGTTGCGACCTGGAACCACGACATAATCTTGAGCACGCATCCGGCGCCCAGTGGCCCGTGCGTCGAATTGCTCAGCAGCTTCCGCAGTTGCCCACGTGGGACCGCAGGGACTACCAGAATGTCACCGTGAGTCGCATTATCTTTTTCCACTGCTTCTTTCGGGGTCAAACCAGGTTTGCGGCTCTTGTCTCTGTATTCCTTCTCTGGTCCGGCGAGCGCAGACATCTCCGCGTCGCTCACGATGTATCGCATGCACACACGCCCGGCAATCACGGGAGGCTGCACCAAGTGCACAGCCCTGTGAAACTTGCGTTGATCCTTTGAGCGAACGAGCAACGGGAGCGTGAGTACGCCGATGGCGAGCAAGTCTGGCGCGCACGACTTCGGCGTAGCGAATGTCAACAGCGAATCGAGCTCAGTCACCGCCGCCGCGACCTCCTCCGGCGTAAAATTCCTCTCTGGCATCGTGATCAAGTTTCCAAGTCAAGTCAAGTCAAGTCTTAACCTGAGCCTACCGAAAAGTAGGTTGGGTTGGTTGAGCGGTAAACTGGATACAATGACGAGGACCATTCGGCTCGAACCGATATGACCTCATCTGAGTTTTCCACACCTTCTTCCAGGTACGGGTACCGTTGGACACAAGATGGATGACGCAGTGCGCGACGAGCTGCGCAAGGCTCTGGAGAACCCGGTTCCGAGCCTGTGCACAGACGTGGCCGAGGGCCGGCTCGACCCGGAGGCCGCGATTCAGCTGCTCGAGGCAGAGATTGCCAAGCTCGAGGCGGCACCTGCACCCGAGAAGCCGCAGCGCCTAACAACAGCGCTGATCGCCTCACGCAACATCGATCCGGTTGAGCTGCGCAAGCTCTCGAGCGACGACGTGGCGCAACGCGTGCTCGGGCTGACGCGCCTGCGCCTCGACCGGCTGCGCCTCAGCTCGATGGATGGCATTGACGTATGCAACGGCGCGACACACGTGCACCTGCAGCACAATCGGTTGCGCACCATCGAGGACCTGTCCTTCTTTGACAAGCTGCAGTACCTCGTAATATCGCACAACCACCTCGACGAGATTAGCGGTATCGCGCACCTCAAGGCGCTCCAGTACATCGACGCATCGTACAATGCGGTGGCCGCCGTCGATGCTTCGGCGCTGCCTACGCATCTGATGGCGCTCGAGCTCACAGGGAACCCGTGCGCGACGCGCGACGGGTACCGCGCCGGCCTCGTGGGGGCGCTGCCCTCGCTCGTCTTCCTTGATGAGGTGCGCATCTCGAAGCGCGAGCGGCGCGAAGCTCTCGGCGAGCCAGCTCCGCAGGAGGAGGATGAGGAAGAGGAGGAGGAGGAGGAGGAAGAGGACGAGGAGGAGGAAGAGGAGGACGAGGACGAGGACGAGGAGGTGGTGGTGGTGGATGCCGCCGCCAAGCATACCATCGCAGCTGGACACCCAAGCGCCGAGGAGGAGAACATCGCTCCATCGGCATACCTCAGAGGTGCCAAGGCGGCGGTGGACTCACAGTTGGCTCAAGTGGACTCAAGTGGACGTACAGTGAGTATTGCGGTGGAGTCCGCCTTGGCTCAAGTGGACTCGCAGTTGGCTCAAGTGGACGCACTGCTTGAGAAGGCGGGATTGCCGCCCTCGGTGGCCCTGCTGCCGACGATGCCGATCGCGCCCTCCCGGGCGGCGCTCGAGGACGTGGCCGCGGTCGCTGCAGCGGCCGCTATGGACCCAAGCGCGCTGTATGAGCGCGCGCTAGAGCTCTACGGTGTCAACGCGGACGCGGACGCGACACGCTCAAAGATGAAGGCGATCAGCGAGCGCACGCAGGCGCGCATGGCCGAGCTGCGGCAGCAGAGTGCGCTCATGCCGCCCATGCAGAAATCCCCGTCGCGTGGACCTCTCGCGGCGACGTCGGCGCGCGGACCTCTCCCGTGAGCTCAACGACCTCAGAGTTTAGCTTCCTTGAAACGAACGTGGTTGTCTTGACGCTTCTTTCTGGATTCACACACTTTCCCCAGCACCTGATTTTGTACTCAACGCCCGGCTCGTTAATTAACCGTTACGTTCGCGTCCGGGAATCCGGTTTGCATCCTATCGTGCACACGCGGGTGCGCGATGAAGTCACCCACCTACGCGCCCCGCCGCGGCCGGCCGCCCGCGCGCGCCGTATGGCGTCTTGGGGCATCGCCGGTTCGCCGCGTTACCTTTTACCTCAATCAGGCGTTGGCATCTACCTGCTCGCCCACCTGGTCCGTGTCGGCGTCTGGATCATCACCTACCTGCTGCCGACCGTCCCCGGCCTGCGCTCGATGTCCCTCATGCTCTTCCGCGCGTTTACAAACTTGACGGACGACCGCTTAATCTGGTTCAACAAGTATCAATCCCGGATCATTGCATGGTGCAACCACCTGTCAATGTGGCCGATCGTGCGTTCCACGCTGGCACCGGCCATGCTGCAGACGCTCGACGCGCCGCCCGCCATCTGGTATGACCTCAGGCACCCCACATCGGCGCCGCTCGTCCCACCGCTCATCATCGTGTACGTGCACGGCGGCGGCTTCTGCGCGAACCTGCACACCGATGTGCTCTTTGCGGCGGCGGTGCTGCCGCGACTGGCGGCGCGTGGCGTGCCTGCCCGCGTGCTCTCTCTCGACTACAGTATCGCGCCGGTCACGCGCGACGTGCAGCTCGCCCAGGTCCAGCACGCGTGGACGCAGCTGGTCAGCCACACCCACACGGACACGGTGCTCGTGCTCGCGGGTGACAGCGCCGGCGCCCACCTGGCCACGTCGATGGTGCACGCGCTGTGCGAAGAGCCTGAGGGCGGGAGAGCCTCGCGCCTACCCGATGTGCTCTGCACCATCTCGCCATGGCTCGATGTCGTTCCGGATCCGTCGAAGCCGCCGTCGCCGTCGCGCCTGCGCAACGCACGCCGTCGTTCCGACTACGCCACACCCAGGATGCTTGCGATCTTCTCCAGACTCGCCAACCACGGCTCCAACTACATGCTACCCCCCGATCCCGATGAGCCACCCGTCTCCGATGCAGGCGCCGTCGCGGGCGCCACCTGCGGCCCGTGCGGTGCGCTTCTGGACGGCCGTCCACTGCAGCGACCCTGGCCCACTACTGGTATCTGGGTGGGCGGTGGTGAGCTAATTGGAGACGATGGGCGACGCCTTGCCGCAGCTCTCTCGCGCTCGTGTTTCCCGTCTCCTACGGTCGCCCCCTCGAACAGCCCCCTTATCAGCCGCACACACAAATCCTCGCCCGCTCGGCGCAGCGCCTCACCCACTCGACCCGCTCGCTCGGGGGTCGCCGACGTCCCCCTCGCCACACCCCCTCGTCGTGGAGATGAGCTTCCGGGGCGGCGTGTACAACTATTTGAGCAGAAGGACGGCGTGCACGACTGGCTTCTGCTTCCACTTTTTGATGTGAGATACGGCGACTCGGCGCGCGGCATGGACACGCTTGTCGAATTTGTGTGCGATGCGTGCCGCGAGGTGCTCGGTGGCGAGGCTGGCCACCTGATCCATTGCTGAGGTACATTGCTGAGGTACATTGCTGAGGTCCAATGGATCCAATGCTGAGGTCCATCGATGGCAGCCACCCCGCGATCAGAGGGGTGGCAGCCGCGAAAGAGGCCGCCATCCCGCAAAGGATGGCAGCCAGAGGTAGCTATCCTCTGTCAAGGATGGCAGCCAGAGGTAGCTATCATCTGTCAAGGATGGCAGCCAGAGGCCGCCATCCCGCAAAGGATGGCAGCCAGAGGTAGCCATTCTCTGTCAAGGATGGCAGCCCCGGCGTCCAGCCGCCGTTGAAGGGAATGAATGTGATAAGGAGAGCAGGGTAGGCGCCGCCTTTGAATGTTTGCATTGAGGCGCGACTGACCTGCGCGGCGTCCCGGCGTGCTTGGTCCTGTTGACGGGGCCGGCCCTTACCTATGACGAGCATACCATACGAGTAGTACAGCCAACAACCTCGGCCGTTGGGCGGACGAGTAGATCCTTCGACTACGGTTCGGTGTTGATCCGATGATGGTGACTATGAAGCGCCATCGCGCGCATGACAGTGTGGTACACATGCGATGCGCGTAGAGGCGTAGTGTGTAGTGAAGTGTGCAACCAACAATGCCTTGTGCAGTGTCCGTGTGCAGTCGCGCGTGTGTGACTGGTGTGGTCTGTCGGGACGTCTCCCACGGTAAACACCGCCACCCGAGGTTCTTTACCATCCCATCGATGTTCACGGGGGCCCTTAGAGTTCTTGCGCGGGACGACACGAAAAACGCGTTTTAAAACGACCGTGGACGACGACGTCCTTGGAGCTTGGACCGTGGCGCTTCCGTCTGTAAATTTGACAGATTGAATTATGGAAGAAAACCTGTATCCAGGAACGTTGCTGATCTGGGCGCAACATAAAGCGTCGTCGTGGGCGCGCGATGGCGAGCTCTACAGCAGCAGCAGCAGCGAGCTCTTTTACCCTCGTCGCCGGCGACACGCTTCACCTCACGAGCGTGCAGACCGGCCACGCATGTTCCTTGATCGTAGAGCCCATCGAGAAGGGCGTCATGCTTGCGCGGCCTGAGCAGCCATACCATCGGCTGCACGCGGCGGCGCAGAAGCAAGGCAAGATCTTCTTTGCTCAAACGCGCGGAAATTCTGCTGCCATCTGGCTAATCGAGAAGGACGATGAGCTGATCAGTATTCGTGCGCGTGCGTGTGGCAGCTGGCTCGCGCTGGACAAGGACGGAAAGTGGACGCTGCAGGCGTCAGCAGCCTACTGGCGGCTGCATAGTGAAGACGAAAGGCCTTTGGCTAATATTCAGACTGCCGCCTGCGACTTCGACGTCGACGGGTATTTGATTATGCCCCAGCTTGTGGCCCCGGACAAGATCGCACGCGCTCTCCGCTTCCTCAATCACCATCTCGGAGCCGCCGATCTCGCCGCCGATCTCGAGCCCGACGGCCTCGGCGCACAATACGTCCGCGCCGCGGCCGCTCATGACAGCGGCGGTCTCGACGACAGCGCTTTGGACGACGGCGTGGTCACTGGTGGCGTCGTCAAGCTCGGCGGCGGCCACGTGTGCACGTGCTGCCTGGCTCAGAGCGCCGTACTGCTTGAGCTCCTCGGGACCACGGAGCGTCAGGCGCTCGTCACGGCGCTCAAACGGACGTATCTCGGGCGGGGAGATCGCGACGATGCCGGCGATGCCGGAGATGCCGGAGATGCCGGCGATGGCGGTAGTGCAGCCCCGATCCGCCTGTGCCCGATGTTTGGTTGCCAGGTCGCTCTTCGTTTCCCTCTGTCTCCGTTTTCGGCCGGCGTCACTGACGGCGAGGCGGCACTTCCGGGCTTACTGCGCCTCTCCGATGGCCTCGACTGGCACACGGACGCAGCCAAGTACAATGACAAGAAGAGTTTCCACTTTGTCGTAGGCGTCTTCTTGTCAGCCGTTGGCTGTGCCAGCGAGGGAGCTCTGATGGTGCAGCCTGGCTCACAGCACGACGAGCGGCGCGCACGCGTGCAAGGCGAGCTGCCCAAGGGGGCCCTCCACAGCAGCACCGCGGCCACGGGCGCTGGTTCCGAGGCGCGGGCGGTGCCGATCCTTGCCGAGCCCGGCACCGCCATCGTGTTTGACAAGGACCTTCTGCATGCAGGGGCGCCAAATTTGAGCTCGAACATAAGGTACGCACTGTATTTCCGAATGCGCCTGTTGAAATGACTGTTGTAGAAAGAACGGAGATCACTGGTTACCTCGAGATCTATCTCTCGGGGCCTTTTCGAGCATTGCGCAATTGCATGCATATGGCGTGAGTGTAAATGTGAAACGAACCTTCGACAACCGTAAGCCGTCGCTGCTGTGGGCGCGGCTGCACGTGCAGATGAAGGGCACTCTGTGGACCTTGATGTTCCTGATCATCTCGAACGCGCAGCTTCTTTACCACTACCCGGAGGATCGCGCAGAATGCCCAAGCAACGACGTGGGCTGCATCGTGGGCACCATGGACACGGCCCAAATCTTTCCCATTAGAACGGTCTTGAGGCCTATCATCTCAACCCCTTCTGGCACTCTGATACCTGACAAACCTCGCTCATACTGGAGACCACCAGTAGGCTATGTACACGACTATGTGGGAGATGCCGTCGCGCGGCCGGCCGAGTACGTCCAGCCTTCCGTGTACGAGATGGCAGAAGCCGGCGAGGACGGCGGAGCCGCTTCCATTTCTCGTCGATATTTCACGGGCTTGACGGCGAAGGTGACCGTAACGTCGACTGGAGGCTTCGAGCCTGCGCACATCGGCGTGCAGGCAGGCACACTCGTGACGTGGGTCCTGAGCACGTACGAGGACGTCATCCTCAACGGCACGAACATCAACCGTGGATCGTCAGCCTCAACGTCGAGCTCGGCGGAGGCGCCGTTCCACTTGTACAGCGGCCTCGTGAACCTCAACGGCGGCCGCGCACTGACCAACTTCTCGGTGCTCTTCGGCGGCTCTGCCGAGGGTACGACCCCCGCCGCCGACCAGTACGGACCGCCGGAGGGTCTGATCGAGTACGAGAATCTGATGGCTTGGGATACCACCTTTCGCCGACGGGACGGCATGCCGCGCGCCGAAGGGGAAGTGATAGCGCCCGCGCGTGGGACCGTGCTGATCCGGCCGCTCAATTGCAGCGAGATCACCGAGTGCATGTCCTGCTTGCTCTACGACGTTTGCACCTGGTGCGCGGGCGATCAAACTTGCCTCACGCGTGACCCGATCACGAATTTACCCATCGACACACTCATAGTGATCAGGGCCGCGCCTCTGCTAGTGACCGCGGGGATGCAAGCGCGCTCATACGACCTCATCCGGTACTACCGCCCGTCGCCCGCACTCGCCCTGGCATGGTACCCGTGGCCACAACAGCGTGCCGTGCCGCGCCCGGCACTGCAGCGAGACTACCCGTCAGGGCAGGTATACCCCGTCTCGTCGCAGCACTGCAGCGCGTACGCCAACCGCACACTTGGCCCGAAGGTGTGCGAGGCCTTCGTGCCGCCTGGTCCCCGAGAGCGGATCACAGGCATAGAGACCCCCAATCGACCGCAACTGGACGCTGTCCTACAGTGCTACAATTACGTCTCGGGCAAGTATGGTAGGCCGCCGCCGCCACCGACCATCCCGCCGGATGATTTCGCGGCCTACCGCCGGCCTGAGCGCAGGCCGATGGCAAATCCGAGGACAAGGCCGACCAGCGTAGGGAGCAGCAGCAGCAGCATTGGCGGAGCGGCGGAGGGTGGGCCAGCTTATGGGCCAGCTGCCTCCGCCGCACCAGCGGCAGCGCAGCGCCGCCGT
This sequence comes from Chrysochromulina tobinii, assembly GCA_001275005.1. Lineage (NCBI taxonomy): Eukaryota > Haptophyta > Prymnesiales > Chrysochromulinaceae > Chrysochromulina > Chrysochromulina tobinii. Next base: position 24,345 of record JWZX01002103.1, on the reverse strand, counting down.
TTGGCTGAGAGCGATGTGACGGGCGACGGGGGCTCGCCTCTGGAAAGATCTCTCCACGCGACGGACGACCCGACGGGGTACGAGACGGAGTATGTAGGCCTCTCGGCTCCGAGTGCGGAGCTCGCCGCGGCCGTACGAAAACGAGCCCTTGTCGATGTGTCCGGCGGCAGCCCTGGCTACGTCTTCCGTCGAAGACGGCGAGGTGCACATGACGCTGACCATTCCCAGGGTGTTCGGGAGGAAGACGAGATGCAGCAGCCGAGAGGACGAGCCTCGTGGGTCGGGCACGCTTGGCACGACCATGCTTGGCATGAGCAGGACCAGGAGCGGCAGCCGCAGCCAACGCGGAGGCAAATGCAGCAGCAGGGTTTGTTCCTCATGTTGAGCCTCGAAGAGCGGGCCGTGCTTTTCACCCGCCCACACTGGACATTGACAGTGGATGAGAAAGTAGCTTTGGTACCTGCCTGGCAACGGCGACTGCTGGACCCTTTGGAGATTGGCACGCCTCAAGCCTTCGCTCTCATACAGCAGCGCCTCGCCGCTCTCTACACAGATAGCCGGTGTAACGCCACTAGCGGGTGCAACCTCACGTTCGGCCGCTGCCTCAACACCACCGGCGGCAACGTAAATGAGTACGATCAGAACGGGACATGCGTTTGCCACCACTGGTTTACCGGTGGGGACTGCTCGCGAGTGATCACCACGGGCGGCAGGTGTGAGTACGTGGCAAAGGGCGAAGAGCCTCGCATCGAGGAGTACGGGACGGTGGCGCTGCCGCTCCAGGAGTGCATCGACATCCGCCGGACACTCTACCTCTGTTCACGAGCCTCGTCGTCAGATGGCTTGCCTCGTCGGTGCGTTGACGAGAGGCTCACGGCATTAGAATGCCTCGAGGCCGGCTACATGACCAACGCCACCGCGGCACACGCCCGTCCTCGTCGTGCAAATGTCGCTTCCACTGGCAGCAGCAGCAGCAGCGGCGGCGGCAGCAGCAGCGGCGGCAGCGGCAGCGGCAGCGAGAGCAGCAGCAATGGAGGTTGTAGCGACCCAGGCCGCCGTGCTCCCGAGTGCGCCAGCAGCACCGCGGCGGGCGTGCGGGCTCGCGGCGCCAGCAACTGGTTGCTGAGAGAAGCAGACACACTGCGAGCGCGTGGATGCGCGGCCTTCGCACTTGAAGGCACCACCACCACGCTGGGACTCAATTGCTCTCAGAGCTCTAGCAGTACCAGCGGCTCAACTGCCGGTGCTGTATCCAGCGGCGCGGCTGCGGATAGTTACATGCCCCGCTACAGGCCGAACCTCGTGGGGCACGATGAGGACGGGTGGGCGATGGCATTGTGTTCCAAGTGCTTCGGCCGCAGTGCTTCGGGTACTTCAGGTGTGGAGACGATGGTCCGAGTGTGTAGGCGCGAGACGTCTCTTCGCCAATGCCAGCGCGACGAGTTCAAGACCGACCAGAACGTGTGCAACATGTGTAGCGAGGATGATCTGGGTAGCGTGTGGCCGACCGTTGCCGGCATCAGTGCATCGGAGCCGTGCTCGCTCTTCCGTGGCACGTGCCCAGGCTCTGTCGAGAAGCGAATCCGCGGCGTGGTCCCACCCAACCTTGATATCGTAGGGCACCACTTTGCCGGCGGCTTGCGCTACTGCGGTCCGCGCACCACGTACACGACGAGCTCGCACTACTACACCGAGGCGCACATCATGCAGCCGGGCCAGGCGTGCATCAACGACGAGAAGATCTGGCCCCTATGGGACTGGAGCAAGATGAAGTACATCGGATCGAGCACCGAGGTGCTAGACGTCAGCACAAGCGTGCCCGACCCGAGGACGGTTCGGAACGAGCTCGGGCTCGCGTGCCTCAACCCAGACGACGAGGCCACGTGCCCACGCTCGCGACGCTGCGAAGACATGAGCCTCTGCTGGACGGATCAGCCAGACTGGACCAGCGATGCAATTCTGCAGCGTGGCACCCTGACCGGAGCTCGTCACGGCAGGTTCAATTTGAACCTTGGATGGGGCTCCAATGCCAAGCGGTACGTTGACCCGGAGAACGTCCCCTTCTACATTGTGCCGCCCGAGTACATGTACCAGTTCGAAACCCTCGGTTGGGCGATTGTGGAGAGCATGAACGACGGAAGCTTTTGGCATCAAGGTGTGGGAGGAAGGACAGGGAGTTGAATCCCGTTGCAGGCGGGCGTAGCGCTCTCGCCCGCCACAGAGAGGATTTTGGCGCTTTGGCGTCAGTCCGCAGAGTCCGTTTCATCTTTCTATCACGCTTCTCAATTGCATGCTGGAAAAATAACGTTCTTTTTTCTCTTTTTCTCTTGTCTTGATTTGCAAGAGGCCATGGCCGCGAGGATGGACCTGTCGACCGGCGAGCATGCGTGGCGCACGCAAAGTGCATCGTCCTCCATGCCACGATGGCGCGACGCCTTGGCGCCACACAATGGCGCCACACAATGGCGCCGCTACAAGACCTCAAGTCCTCGCTCACCGATACGCCGCGAGCACTCCTTGAGCAGCAGCCTCAAGGCTGCTCGGCGGGAATACTCGCCTCGCGAGGAATACGTGCCTGGTTTAGGGTTAGCGCGTGCGAGAGAGCCGCCTCGCCGAGAGGCGCCTCGCCGAGAAGAGGCGAAGTGCGCATTCGAGACGGCCCTTGAGGAGGTGGCGCAAGAAGAGACTCGTGTCGCCGTTGGCGTCGAGTCGCTCGATCGCGGCTCGTTCATGCCGATCTCGCTCAAGTGGATGCTCATCGATGATCACAAAGCGGTCGTCGAGCAGATGGAGCAGGAGATGCGAGTCATGCGCGCCGAGCTCCAGAACGCTGTGCGCTCGCTTGAGGCCGAGCTCTCACGGACTAAGCCACTGAGCCGCGAACTCGAGGCTGCCAACAACGAACGCCGACGGCTCCAGACGAAACTCGAGGCCGTCGTGGCGAGCGCTCATCTCGACAGCCTCAAGATGACCTCCGAGCTTGAGAGCCACCGGACGGCGCTGGCGACCAGCGCACGCTCGATCGCGGCCTTCGAGTCAGAGAGGAGATCGTTGCTCGCCGGTCTCTCGCATGCCAAGGACGCGCAGCAGAGCGTGACGCGCGCCTTCGAGCAAGCTGAGGCGGAGGCGAGCGCGCGCCGTCTGCAGCAGCTCGAGCAGGCGCGCCTATACGAGCATGCCCGCTCCTCCGTGAATGTGCAGAGGCAAGTGCTCGACTCAGAGCTCGAGACGGCCAGATCGGCTCAAGAGGCGCTGTCTATGCAGCTGGACGCCTCGCAGGCTGACGTGGCGCGCCTCGCGCCTGCTCTGATCGAACAGACGATGCTCACCGAGCGCTTGAGCACTGACCTAGAGGGTGCACTGCGAGCCAACGAGGGGCTGCGTGATGAGCTCCAACAGCATCTGGCAAGCAGGGCGGCGAGCGAGCAGCAGAGCGCTGTACAAGCCGCACAGCTCGCAGATCTCCGGGGCGCGCCTCGACGACCACACGGGCACAGAGCCATTTCTCGTTGGCCAAGTGCCTCGACGAGCGCCAGGCGTACCAGCGGCGCATGCAAGAGCTCGAGGCCGCCGCGCTCGTCGCTCAGCGCGGCACGACCCTCATGGACCGATGGTTGCGACGGCGGCTCGAGGAGGCGGCGGCCACGCTGCGCTCGGATGCGAACCAGATAGCAAGGCCCATGCAGTGGACGCACACGGACGCGGAGCGGCGCGCCTTGCTGCCGCGGCTGCTCCAGCAGCGATGGACGGCACTCATGGCTGATGAGGGAGCGGAGGCGGAGGCGAAAGGAAACTACTCCTCTCTCCCTCCTCCTCGGCCCCTCTTCCGCCTCGAACTCGCGGCTCAGCGGCTCGGTCTGCCTCCGCTCGAATGCAAGCCCTCTCCCTCCCTTGACCCATCGAATGACGTGGAAGCGCCGAGGCACTCGCCCCCTCGACCTTGGGGTCACCGTGCTGGCGGGGTGGAAGAGGGAGAAGAAGAAGACACGTCGCTGACGACGGTGGACGTGGCTCGACTCACGAGACAGGCGCTCGGAAAGTTCATGGAGGCATCTGTGTTCCTCGCACAGGCATGTGTGTGATTAGTGTGTGATCCAACTTCAAGGTAAGCGGGGACGGTGTCTGCTCAGACATAACGGTCTTGAGTCTGCGAAAGTGTGAGCTATCGCGCGTATTGAGTAGGAAGTGGGCGGGAACCGCTCGGCTCTAAAAACCTCTATGCTTGGGTAGGGTACATAAGTCATAACAGTTAACACAGCGTACGGGCGGCGCGGACAGCACGGTGAAACGGTCGCGCGGCGACCGGACAGTGCAGTACGACTTAACGGACATCGAAGTACGGCTGCATATGGCCGTACTAGTGTGCAAGCGTCCATCATGGACCGGACCATGCCCACATCCCATGTGGTCGCCCCACACGCGCCCAAGTCGCGACACCTCACCCCTGCTCCCTGTAATATGTTACACTAGCCGTGCCATTAGCCAAAACTGTACGGGCGTGCAACAGTACGGGCAAATCTTCATGCTGGCCGTGCAGCGCTCACACGCGAGCTGATGGCCGCACGGCACTGCAAGGTGCGACTTGGGCCCCATCATGCACACGATGCACGTCGTCTGGCCACCGATGGTCGATTCGGGCGCCTCGTCGTGCACACGGCCGGTGATGTTGCCCACATCGGCGAGCGTCAGAGGCCTCTCCGCTGGCATCAGACCTTCAGCCGGTGCTAGGGTCGATGGTGGCGCAGGGGCAGGGGGCAATGAATGCACGGAAGTCGGACCGCGCCCGCCACGCCCACCACGCCCACCACGCCCCCCTCGCCCCCCTCGCCCGCCGCGGCCGGCGCTCTCTGCCACGGCCAGCGCCGCTGCGCGCTCCACCTCCGCCCTCTCCGCCTCCGCCCTCTCCGCCTCCGCCCTCTCCGCCTCCGCCCTCTCCGCCCTCTCCGCCTCCGCCCTCTCCGCCTCCGCCCTCTCCGCCTCCGCCCTCTCCGCCTCCGCCTCCGCCCTCTCCGCCTCCGCCCTCTCCGCCTCCGCCCTCTCCGCCTCCGCCCTCTCCGCCTCCGCACTCTCCGCCTCCGCCCACCGCACGAGCCGGCCACTGTGTAAGCTGATCAGGTCAGTGCACTCCACGTGAGCGGGCGTCATCTTCCCGCCTGCGAGGTCGAGGGCCGTGGCACCGTGAGATGCTTTGAGCTCGGTGTTCGCCTGCGCATGCAGGAGCCGCTTGACCACGCCAGGGTGTCCTTGTAGGCATGCGCCCATCAGCGCCGAAAAGCCATCTCTCGTGGTCAGATCTATCTTTGCATGCCGCTCGAGCAGGGAGTGCACCATGTCCACTACATGTCCACGTGACCGCCTATGCTGGCCGCCATGAGCATGGTCAGCCCGTGGACGGTTCCGTCGCGACGGTTGTAAGTCGCATCGATGTGACCACCACAGTCCGAGAGCCATGACGCGACGCCCTCCCTATCACCCGACCCGGCCAGTTTGATGAGCCGCGCCGGTAGAATGTCCTCGCACGTGAGGCGCACAGGCGAGGCCGCAACGCCCAGGGCCGAAGCCAGAGCCGCCATGGTTTGCGTTCGTAAGAGAGAAGGCCAAAGCAGGCGATCCCGTCCGCGCCTCTCCACCTCCGCCCTCTCAACCTCCGCCCTCTCCGCCTCCGCCCTCTCCGCCTCCGCTGTTTGCCTAATCGCCTCAGCCTCCTTGGCCTCCGCCTGAGCCCTGGCTGCCCACGCGACCTCCGCCTTGGCGGCCTTGGCGGCCTTGAGCGCCGCTACCCGTACCGCCGCCTTCTCGGCCTCGTTTGTCGCCTGCTCTGCCGCCGCGGCCGCGGCCGTCGCGGCCATCTCCGCATCGGGCGCCTCCGCTACGGCCGCCTCTGCCGCAGCAGTCGCCTCCACGTCATCCTCAGCCTCGGGGGCCTCCGATGCAGGCGCCGCTTCTACGGATGCTGAGCCTGCGACAGGCGGCGACTGGGTGACCTCGAGCAGAGACAGCTTCGACAGGCTGGCTTGCATCTCCATCTCCGCCGCGTGCTTGCGACGCAGCTTCTGGCTCTCTTGCTTGCGCTTCTTGTGCGAGCGCTCGCGCATCGCCCTCGCCTCCACCACACCCTCGCTCGCGAGTGCGTGGTGCTCCTCGATCGCACCGACCAGGCCCTCGTACTGCGCGGACGCCATGGCCACACGCAGCGCCTCGTCGGCGGCGGGCAGAAGGAGCGGGACCCACGCCGTCCTCGTCGCCAGCCGCCGCCAACACACCGTTGTCCGCCTCGGAGCTGCCGCTCGCGGCCGCTGACGCACTCGCTACCGGCGCTCTCGCCTTGCTCGCCCCTGCCGGCTTTGCTTTGGATTTCTTGCTCGCTTTCTTCGTCTTCGCCTGCTGCCTGTGCGCCGCCTCCACCTCCTCCTGAGCCAGCAGAGCCGCAGCGGCAAGCTCGGCTGCCCGCTCGGCTGCCGCACGCTCCGCAGTCGACACCGGAGCGACCGCAGCGATGGCCGCAGGTGCGTGGTGCCTGCTGTGCAGGAATCTTGCAATGACGGCATGGCCTTGGGCCTCTGCGAAATCGAGGGCTGTGCCAAAACAAGATTGCGAGTCGGGGCGAGCGCCAGCATGCACGAGCAGCTTGACTATGTAGATCGATCCCGCGGTACAAGCGGCGTGAAGAGGCGTTTCGCCGCCGTTGCTGGCGGCCTGGTTCACGGCGGCGTGGGCGGTGAGAAGCAGCTGCACGCAGTCGCCGTGGCCTTTGTAGCAGGCAGCGAGCAGAGGCGTGGCGCCGTTGCTGTTTGCCTTGTCGACGGCTGCGTAGGCGCCGAGCAGCAGCTGCACGCAGTCGCCGTCGCCTTTATCGCAGGCGGCGATCAGAGGCGTGGTGCCGCCGCTGTCTGCCTGGTCGACGGCGGCGTGGGCGCCGAGCAGCAGCTGCGCACAGTAGCTGTCACCTCTGTAGCAGGCGATGTACAAAGGCGTGGCGCCATTGCTGTTTGCCTTGTCAACGGCGGCGTGGGCGCCGAGCAGCACCTGTACGCAGTCGCCGTCGCCTTTGTAGCAGGCGGAGATCAAAGGCGTGGCGCCGTCGCTGGCTGGCTGGTCGACGGCGGCGTGGGCGCCGAGCAGCACCTGCACGCAGTCGCAGTGGCCTTTGCTGCAGGCGGCGAGCAGAGGCGTGTAGCCGTTGCTGTTTGGCTGGTCGACGGCTGCGTGGGCGCCGAGCAGCACCTGCACGCAGTCGCCGTGGCCTTTGCTGCAGGCGGCGAGCAGAGGCGTGTAGCCGTTGCTGGCTGCCTGGTCGACGGCGGCGTGGGCGGTAAGCAGCACCAGCGCACAGTTGCCGTGGCCTCTATCGCAGGCGGCGAGCAGAGGTGTGTAGCCGTTCCTGTCTGCTTGGTTGACGGCGGCGTGGGCGCCGAGCAGAAGCTGCACGCAGTCGCCGTCGCCTTTGTAGCAGGCGTGGAACAGAGGCGAGGCGCCGCTTCGGTCTGCTTGGTTGACGGCGGCGTGGGCGGTGAGCAAGACCTGCACGCAGTCGCCGTGGCCTTTGCTGCAGGCGGCGAGCAGAGGCGTGGCGCTGTTGCTATCTGCCTGGTCGACGGCGGCGTGGGCGGCGAGCAGCAGCCTCGTGCACTCAGGGTTACCCGTCTCACATGCAATCAGCAGGCAACGGCTGAGGTGGGCCGCTTCTTTCAAATTTTCTAGTACGCCCTCGGCGTTGGCCTCGTCGCGACGACCGACGACCATCGTATCGTCCATCGCGACGCGACGCCACTTCGAAAACATGCGAAAATGGCTCCACAATTGCATGCACGCGTTTCAGAATGCAAATGATCCAACCCCATGCACCGTACACGTAACGTAAGCGTGGTCGTGTCCTCTGTGTGAATGTGTGTTCTGTTGAGTGAAGTGGAACGTTCGGCCGTAGTGTCCATCCACACCCACCTAGATTTCCGCGGAGTGAGTGTGAGTTTGAGTGAGTGCGGTGCTCGAGCGGTGAGTGAGTGATGAAAATCAAAGTTTTCGGCCCTACGCCTGCGCTGTTCCAGGGGCTGTTCCTGGATCCTGCGCCATGCAAACCCCGACAAGAGCTTCAAGAGTACTTAGGGGAGCTGCAGGTGCGCACACAATTAGTGCGCACACCTCAAGTAAGTAAACCATGCCAACAGGGGCAGCGCACACCGTGGCCATGACCGTGGCGAGGCGCGAGGGGGACACCCCAGGCATCAGGTGCGCACACCTCGAGCGGAGCCACGACCCACGTATGTGTCTGAAATACACGTGCTGGGAGTCTGACCAAAACTCCGTACGCGATTTGTGGTCACGTACATCATATTTGTACGACTACCCGTGGCGCTGCGCGGCACGCTGTAAAGCCAGACCATGGAGCTCAGCGTCGTGGCGATGCTAACCTCACGCCAACCTCCCGGCTAACCTAAACTTTTCGAAAGCTGTTCGAACAACGACAGCTTTGCGAGCTTTGCGAGCTTTGTGAGTACCCGGGGACGGAGCTGGAATGGCCTACCATCCCTGGACGGAGCTGGAACGACCTGGCAGGCATTGTATGCCCGTGGCGGTTGCGCGAGCGTGTCCACGTGCAACGGTTCCCAGGCCGCGTGGCAACGAGGCTCCCCAGCGTCGTCCCGGGCGCCAGCTCGAGGGCTTGTGCCCTCGTGAACGGCAAGCACGAGCTCTAGAGCGCTGCGATACACGCTTGGAGTCAGCTTGTCGTCAGTCGGATAGGCGCCCCAATGGGGAGAGGTGTTCACCTCGAGCAGCCACACGTTGCCTCGTGGGTCCATAGCGAAATCAGCGGCCATCATCTGGAAACTTCCCACAGAAGGGCTCAAGGGCTGGCCCGCCGCCGTCACGCCTGGGTGGGTGCACTCTGTGCCCACGTCCAGAGAGCGTATATGAAACTCCATGAGCCGCTTCATCTGAGAAGGCACCGTCTCGGTCATGTGTGTCGAAGGTAGGCCATACTCATGGGAGAGTGCCCGACCCACACGCCCATAGCTGAGGAAATGCTGACTCGTGCCAGTCTGCGTCCCTGCGTTGGTGACGTGCGAGTTGGTGCTGGACGAGTTCGGGCTGTACACTGTGTCTGAGCGGCGCGCAAACCCCCGATGGTAGAACGCCCTCAGCGGCCGGTCCCCGCCGCGCGCGATCACGAGGAGGAAGGCGCGAAGGTCAAACTTGTAGCCACCCTCGATTGGCAGAGGCTCCACGTACTCCTGCGCAATCACCTGCTCGTGGCAGTGCGCGCTCCATTGCAATTGAGCGCGCTGCTTTGGCAGGTAGACGATACCCGCACCATGCATCTTGTCTGAGGGCTTGATGATCCAGGCAATTGATGCATTCTTCGCAACCGCAGCACCAAAGCGTGCGCAATCGCTTGGCAAGCTGAACGACTGTGGGATTGCGACAGAGCTGATGCTGCACCCGGCACTGCTCTCGGCCACCTTTGTCCAGCGGTGGAGAGATTCTTGCTTCCGCCCGAGCCGGCACACGGTGCCCACCCTCTTCTGCGCGCGGTTGACGATGACGATCGGCAAAGACTCCACGCGACACCCATCGTGCACTCGGCACATTTCGCGTGCTTGCCACGCGAGCGCTGTAGCGTTTCGATACAGCTGATCATCAAGGGGATTGGACATGGCGCCATCACAAAAGAAGAGGAAGCGAGGCGTCCACTTTCCTCTGCTCTGCGTGACATCTCTCCAGCCCGCCTCCTTGAGCAATGCGAGTGGCGTGCTGCAGAGGCTCCAAAATCTGTCACGCGCCCCATGCGCATACGTTCTGACATAGCCATCGGAGTCCGCGCCTAGCCCACGCACGTCACGGGCAGTGCAAGGTTTGGAGGATGGCATGTGCCGGCAGCATTCCTGTTCATGCGGTCAGTGTGTGAAGTCACTGAGTCGATGTCGGTGATTTCTTTCACGAGGCGCGTGTGTTCTCGCGCGAATTGCCCTAAAAGGCAAGCGTAACCCAGGCTCCCAGGGCAATTGTGATGCCCGGGAGACGCATGGAAACGGCCGCGTTCGTTGCCGCGACCGTGTCGAAAGCGTGGGAGCCGCTCTCATTAGCCATCTCGCAGCACAACGAGCACTCGTACCCGTTCCTAGCAACGATGGTCCTCTGCGAAATGGCAAAGCTGGCTGCGACCATCGTGGCGCTGCTCACCTTCACCAGGGAGCGATGGATGCCTCTACTGCTGGCGCGCAGCACCGTCAGCGCCTTCGCGATTCCGGCCGTCGGCCTTGCATTCTGCAATCAGGGTTTTGCCTATTCTATGCGGCGGCTGGGCCCAATGACCTATCAGGTCATATACAAGGCGGCGTCGATCTCGGCGACGGCCTGCGTGGCCAAGATCCTGCTGCCGCACCGCCAGCTAGGGGCGCTGCAATGGTGCACGCTGGTGATGCTGGTGGCGGGTGCGACGCTGTGCTCGCACAGCCCCGCGGAGATAGCGAAGCCAGGCGGCGTTCTGGCTGCACCTACCTTGGAGCATGGCTGGTGGCAGGGCATCGCCGCAGTGCTGTGCAACGCGCTCCTGTTTGCCATCCAGGGCGTGTGCTTCGAAGGCGCCGCAGAGAAGGCGCCAGGAGGGCCGCTGCTCCACGCTTCCGCTGTCGCCCTCTACGGTCTTGGGGTCAATGCTGTCCTGCTCGTTGCGATGCATCCGCAGTGGCTGCTTGAGTCCGCCTGGGCGGCGTATTTGGCCAGCCGGCCTCATCTCGCCCTTCTGAGGGGCATCGAGACCACCGACGTGGTCTCCGCGCTCTCCATTGCTGCCGCCGACCTGACCATGGCCCTCTTCTTCAGTCTGCTCGGCGCCAATGCCTACTCCTTCAGCCGCGTCCTTGCGCTCGTCGTGTCCGCGCTGATCGCGCAGCTCGGCCTCGGCTTGGAATTGAGCTTCGAGTTCATCTGCGGTGCCGTGGTGGTGTCGCTCAGTGGGTTGGTCTACCACGAGCACGTGCGCGTAGCGCACTACTTAGGTCTGTACATGCACGCAGATCCGGATGTGAAGACGCAAGCTGGTAGGGAGAAAGTTCACTTGATAGGGACCGCAGGGGTGACGTGAATTACACTAACCCGCGGGCCCGCGGTGACGCGACGCGACGAACGTTCTCCGTGTCTGACTCGCGAGGTCTATGACGTATCTGGAGGCAGATCTGAACGCTATATCCTCAATAAACTGTCGCTCTCGGACCAAGACGGTTATGTCCCGCACATATGCACCACAGGTCACGGTCGCACACGAGCGCCAACCGCCGAACGGCTAACGACTTCTCGGGCAGCAACTCGAGCAACGAACCCAGCTCTCTCTCTAGAGGTGACGAACCCAGCTCTCTCTCTAGAGGTGAGAATTACGGTTCCGCCGCACGCGCTTCTCCTCATGCGGCGGTGAGCAAGAACCAAGATGCATGCGACATGCTGAGCAGTGCCGGGCGATGCACGGTCCGCACGCCGTCCACAAGGCCTCGCTGGTTGATGGCGTCGTGTTGGCGTAGTGTTGGGCGTCACTTGCTGCTGACGGATCCGTGGTTGAAGGAGAGCCCGGGGCGCGGAGCGAACGCCTGTGTGCTGCGCGAGAGGGCGGCCAGATCCGAATGCGCTTCGATGGCTTGTGAGCCGCCGAGCGACGCGGCCAACCCACCCGGCCGCGCCCTCGAGAGCGCCACCCCGCCGTTGATGGCCAACGATTCGTGCCCGACAAGACCCGGGCGCGGATGACTGACAATGGGGACGGCGGCGCCACTGGGGCTCAAGTCGAGTGGACGCCCAAATGTGGATGGAAGCTCCGCCGCCCCAAACGTGGACGGAAGCTCCGCCGCCTCGGTCTCGGCCTGGGCGGCGGCGGCGTTCTCGGCGGCAGCGGCCTGGGCGGCGGCAGCTTGGGCGCGCAAGCCGCCCGCGCCCAGACGGAAGACAGCGGCCGCATCAGCGTCGAAGGAGCCCGGGTCGATGTGTTTGCCGCCGGCGCCCAGGTCGACAGTATCTCTGGTCTGGAAGACGGAGCGTTGAAAGCCCATCGCCGCATCGATGCGCTTCTGAAGCTCGCTGGGCTCGGACCTCTCCGCGCCCAGAACTGCGCCGGCAGCGCTGGGCGTCGTGCCTAGCTGCCCATCGTGGGAGTACTTTTTGCCGCGGCTCGCGAGGACGCTTCTGACAGTCGATGAGACGGACCGACGCGGCGATGGCAGCTTGCCCGTCGAGCCCATCTCAGAGCCACCGGCAGCACCGCTGCCAGCGCCGCTGCCAGCGGAGCTTGCGTTGGACCACTTGCTTGTCGACCCTGGGGTAGCAGGCGCGCCGGGGGTGGCAGGCGCGCCGGGTGCGGTGCTGGGCCGGCGCGGAGACTTGAGCGGCGAGAGCGCCTGTGCAAGAATGCCGAGACGCGGCAGCGGACGGAAGATGTCGAGCGACTTGCGAAGCAACGACTCCCGCCGGGAGGCCATCTCCGCAGCGACCGAGTCCCCTTGCTCCCGTATCTCCTCCTGACGCGCCTTCGTGCGCTTGCGCCAAAAGCCCTCTCGCTTGCCTGGCGACTCTCCCCACCCGGGAGCCGTGAGACTCTTCGAGCCGTCTGGGAGAGTCGCCGGCCCCTTTGCAAAAGGCGTAGTGCCAGCTTGCACAAAGTATTGGTCATCCACCTTGATGAAGCTGTCCGCCTTGAGCGCTCGCACCCCAAAGTCGCCGAACTCCTCTGCGCTGAACTCCTGCTTCGTACGCAGGGCCGCTTTGAGTCGTTCGTTGAAGATCTCCAAGCCCTTCTGTGGCTTACCGGTAAGTTTCGTCCACTTGGAGCCCCAGAATCTGGGCGCCTCCTCCTCCTCGTCGTCCTCGTCGTCGTCGTCGTCGCCGCCGCTGTCGTCGTCGTCGTCGTCGTCGTCGTCATCATAGGCCGCGCCGTACGCCGCCCTCGCAGCGGCGCCACGCGAGGAGAGATCGCCAGCGCGCGCACGCGCCCTCTCCCGCGCACGCTGCTGGCCGAGCGCCACGAGGTGCGCGCCTGCCGAGCTCCCCTCGGCGCGACGAAACGTGCCAGTGGGGCCAGTTGGCAGGACTTGCTTTCGCGCCTCGACGACCAACGGTCGAGTGCTCGCATATGCCGCGTCTTCCTCATCATCGGAGTAGGACGGCTGGAGCAGCGCACGCAGCCGCGCCGCGCCGCCAGAGGAGCCGGCCGAGCCTGCAGCGGTGGCCCCCTTGGAAGCCGAGCCCTTGGAAGCCGAGTTGCCAGACGAGCTGCCTGCCACCAGGCTGGCTGCCACTCGCATATGGGCATCGCTGCAAGCGGCGCCAGCAGGGGTGGCGCCCGCGCCAGCGGGCGTGATGTCGCCGATCGCGCGCGCGAGCCACTCCCGACGCTCTTGCATCTCTTCCTCGCCATCCGATTGAGTTCCACCCTCGGGTCGCGCGGGAGAGCGCGGGAAGAAGCCCTTGAGACGAGTGCGGGGAGTGACCAAGCCGCCCTTGGGTGTCCGTGGAGCACTCGCACTTCCCGCGCCGTGATGGGCGCTCGTACCGCCCAAGCCGCCGCCACCGCTGGCGCTCGTCGCGGCGCTCTCGGCCACCGTGGCGCCGCCCATGGAGACGCGTTTGCCTGGCCATTGAGATGCACCACGCATGGAGCCTGGGGTGCGCAGCCGCCCGGGCGTTCGGGCTGCCTTGATCGGACTTTCCCGGATCGCTCCGTGGTGGGCGTCTGGGAGCTCGGCAAAGCGCACGTCGAGGGTCTGTGGAGGTACGGCCTCCTGAGCATCAGTAGCAGCGCCGCCCGCCGCCCCCCCCCGTCGGCGTCCCCCCGTCCAGCTGCCACGGAGGGCGAGTCGATGCCCTGTCGCCGCTGCCGGGCGGCAGTACGGAGGAGTGACCTGGGCGTGCGGATGGATCGCCCTTCGAGGTCGACCCACCCGTCAGCACCACGGCGCTTGAGGCTGAATGAGGACTTGGGCGCATTCGCGAGCCCTTCCGGTGGCTCCGCCTCGTCATCCGAGGGCACTTGCAGAGGCGAGAGCGGCGACGAGAGCCTCGACGTGTCGCTCTGAGTTGTGGGGCCACAGCCAATCGAGGCCGCTGTGGGGCTCGTCGGCGGCAACGAGACGTTTCCCGGCCGACCGGCGTCGCTTCCGGCCGCCTCGTCCTCGTACTCGCCCTCGTCGCCACCCTCCTCGCCGCCCTCGCCGGCGGCGCCCGCGGTGCCCTTGCCCGGCTGGCTCGTGCGTCGCTCACCCTTCTTGGCCCCTGCTTTGATCCGCGAGGCCATCTCTCTTAGGTTCTCCTTGGGGCCGCGTCCCGCCGCGGCGCCCGACACGGCGCTGCGTCCCGCCGCGGCGCCCGACACGGCGCTCAATGCGCCTCCCGCCGCGTCCTTCTCCTTGGCGAGGCGGCCCGTGCGTCGCTTACGAGGCTTGGCGCCCGCAGCGGCGCCCTTCGTCAAGTTCGGCGCCGGCTTCTCCTTTGCCTGCTCGGCGAGCGGCACAATCTCGTCGAGCTCGCGGAAGGTTCGAAAGGTGGGCATCGACGCGCGCACACCCTTCCACAGGTTGGTCGTGCGCTGGGAAGCCTCGAGCTCGAATCTCGAGCTGCGCTGCTCGGCGCTCTTGCTCCTCAGCTTGCTCGCCGCCGCCGCGAACGCCTTGCCCTCGCCTTCGCTCGCAGGAGACGTTGCCGCCGAGACGTGTTGGGCGCCGTCCTGAGCGCCGTCCACGGCGACGCCCTCGCCGGCGGCGACCGCGCCGTCCTGAGCACCGGCCTCACGCTTGCCTGGGGAGGTGAGCGCGCGTGCGGCAGCCAGGAGGGAGCCCGCCACGCCAGCAAGCCCGCCAAAGGCGCCCGCGCTCCCCTCGCTCGTCGAGCCGACACGTACAGACGCCCACGGTCTCGACTTTCCCATGCGCGGCAGGCTCTGGGAGAGCTCTGAGCTTGCGCCGGCGGCGCTCGCGCCTGGGGCCGGCGGCTCGCGCAGCACGGTCACGCGGCGGAAGAGCTTGTTGATGAAGATGACGTAAGCCAGCTCGTCCACCGTCTCCGTCCACATGTCCGCGACGCCAAAGAGTCCGCGCGAGTACTTTTCGAAGGGGATGCCTTCAGCCGGGTTGCAGCCATCGAGGTCCTCTGTCCAGTCCTCGTGAGCCGCCTCCTGCGCCTCGTCCTCGGCGAGCTCGGGCGCGAGTGCCATCGAGATGCGCCGGTGGATGTGCGCGTACTGCTCGAACGGCATGTGCTGATCCTCGCGCAGGCCCGCAGCGGTCCAGAACTGCATGCACGCGGATTTCAGCTTGGCTGAATCGCGGATGGCGCGCCGCTGGCGCTGGATCGGAGATAGATTGAAGGCTGCGGTGCCCTGCTCGCGGTACGGCTTGGCTGTGGGGGCGAGAGCAAACGGGAGAGCGTCAACAATGGAGAGGAATGGACCCAAACATCCAGTGTGCGAGGTTGATCAGCTCACCGCCAGGCTTATTTGCGCCTTCAAAGTGAAACTCGTTGAGCCGATCGGCGACCTCCGTGTTCGAACGACGTTTGGTGGTCATCGTGATCGATACTGTAATGCAAGGGACGCCGCCGCGTGCACGACGTAGGAGCCGTCGCACACCCTTGCTTCGGAACTTCGCAAACCGTTTCAAGCGCCTCCTCGAGCGCTCGCTAGGGCGCGAACTTAGCAGCGGAATCAAAAAGACCGCTCGTCCTCCGCAAACGCGATTTTCGGACGAAGCGCGCGGGATCGGATGCCGAGACCACGTGCCAAGCTGCCCCTCATGGACCTCACCTCTCCGCACGGAGGTTCCGGTGCGCGCGCATGCACGTGACTACACGAAACTACACGTAACTACATGAACATGAGCGCGGTCGACGGCATACAGCTGCTTCCTCGGATCGGCGCAGTGCGGTTGCAGAAGTGCCCCTGTGCGGATCGCGGAAAAGCGCCTCGTGACCCCGGATTGCTGCCGCCCCCGGTCTCGTCAGTTTCGTTGATTGGATCTCGTCAGTTTCGTTGATTGGGTCTCGTCAGTTTCGTTGATTGGGTCTCGTCAGTTTCGTTGATTGGGTCTCGTCGTGTCTCACATGCACTCAAGGCGTCGTCGCTTGTCTCGTACTCGGGGCGGTGCCATCCTGCCGAGAGCAGGTGGTCACGCGACCTTCTGATTCAGTCGGGCGGGAAATCCGGACGGCCTGTGGCTTGCGTTTGGCGCGACTTGAGCATGGCTTCGCCGAGCGCTTTCTTCATGTTGTCATCGCCATTGTCGTACAGGTCCTTCATCATGTCCATGAGCTCGGCTCCGGGTTCCGATTTCTTGCCCGGCTCTCTTGCATGCTTGCCGGTGAGGTTCGTCCAATGGTCCGCGCCGTAGGTGCCCTTGACCTTTCGCATCTTGATCGTGATCTTGTTCGGCTTCACGATCAACTTGCTCTCCTCAGGCACAATCTCCTTGTCCAGATTGTCTTTGAGGAGCCGCAGGTTCTTGCCATTGAAGCCGTGCACCTTGAGGTCGAACGAGCCCGTTTTGAAGTCGCAGGTGATATTCTCCGTGGGGAGGTTACCCACACCGTCGAGCCCGCTTGTGATATACACATACACATAGTTCGGCTCCTTGCCGTAGCCATCCTGGTCCCACCCGAAAGACGGGATCGTCGTGTAAGTCAGGCCGCTGGAAGTCACGTCGCTCGTGGGAGCTGAGCCAATCTTCACCGGCGGTGGCGGTGGCGGTGGTGGCGGCCGCGGCGCGGCCGGCGCTGGAGTGGGAGCTGGCGCAGAAGTCGTGGGTGGGGATGTAGGAGCCGAAGCCGACGCTGTGGGCGGCTGCGTCTCCACCTTTTTGACGGCGGGTGGCCTCTCGGCAGGAGGCATATCGGGATCCTCGTCCGGCTTGAGGGGACCATCAGCCGGCCTTTTGGCCGCTGGCTTTGATGTGGGTGTCCCACGGTTTGCAGACCGTGAAATGTACTCGTCGCGGAGCTGCGTCAGATACTCGGTCAGCATGGTCTTGACCTTTGGCCGCGTCGCCCTGCTGAGTAGCTCTTCCGCATCTGCCATGTCGGCGGCGAGCTCGGCAAGTGTCGCCATCTGATTCTCCGAGAGTCTCGAAGTGTGACGTGGCAAATGCTCGAATTTCTCATCAAAAGCTTTTCACAGACCGGATCTTCTGTGCTGTCGCTACATTTTCAGATCGGCTCCCGCAGAACAAGAAGCAGTGGAGTGTACAATCAAAATTTGCGCGCCTCGGTCGCTTAGCTCGCGCTGCAACAGCTCGCACAGTGCCCGGCCATCTGCAAGGGGCTGCGGATAAGAAGCGTTGGAATCGTGCAATATCCAGCCCTCCGGCGCGTCGAGCATGCGGATCGCATACCAGTGGCGGCCACTGAACAGCTTTAGCGTCCACCACGAGGTGACCTCCACGTTGACGATCAGCCCGACAGCCCCGCAGCCGCGGCAGCGCTCGAGAAGCTCAGACATGTCGACCTCGCTAGACTTCCTCGCATCCCAAAACGTTGCACTCATGGGTGGAGAGCACTGCTGCAGCGCAAGCATCACCGTGTTGAGGCAGTAATTGCCGAGCACCGGCCAACGGTGATCCCAAGTCAGCCTTCCTCCGAGGTCAACAGCGATGGCGTTCAGACGATCGGCGGTGACGACATGGCGCTGCAATAGGTTGTTTATCGCGTGCTGAGCGCATCGCATTCGTGACTGCTGTTCGTGGTAGGAAGCTGCCACACTCGACTCCTTGCTCTGCTCCATGTCGGGAATCGGTAGCTTTCATGTGAATACACACTTCACGTAAGCTTTCACAGGGGGGTCATACAACTTCAACAGTGAGAACGGACTTGCGCGCACACGTTAGTGTGAGCAGTCTTCTCATTTTCCTGTTTTGGAACATGTTTTGTGTAATGGAAACCGTTTGTTCATCACGGACATGACAGAAATGCGCGATGTCGTGCTCGCCAAGGTCCAGGCCGCTGCGCTCGCTTACGCTTGGTGCAAGGTTTGCTTCACTGCATGGGACGAGACCTTGGAAGCCGCCGGCGAACGTGTGCTCGGTTACTCAAAATGGCCCATCCTTCTTCGTGCTTTGCTACATGCAATCTATCCCGCCTATTTTGTGTATTCGGGTGCTGCAAAGCTCAGCGGACCTGACAGCCCGATGACCACTGCACTGCGATCGCGGTTTCTTGCGCTGCTGAGCGTCGCCTGCGCTCTGGCGGCGATGCAGGGCGCTCGGGCTGGCCGCGCAGCCAGAATGCTTCAGTGATGCCATCTGCGATCTCTTAGTTCTCACACGAGTTTGTCACAAGTCATACAGACGGTCTGTCTGAGAGTGCGCATTAAGCGCCGGAGCATGTTGATCTAAATCCCATCCCTAAGGAATGAACCCTCTGACAACCATGTATGTCGTCTTGGCGGCCGCCTCGAGGGAGCGTCGCTCGTTCTTTCTCGTTCTGCGCCCGGTCGCCGTTCGGACGTATGACGACCGGACCGCCGCCTCGAGCACCCTCAGCGCCGCCTCGAAGACCATCAGCGCCGCCTCGAGCACCCTCAGCGCAGCCTCGAACACGATCAAGGATCAACGCCGCCGCCAGTGGCCGACATGCGTCGTGCGCATGGTGATGGTCGATCGACGGTGCTCCCGATGGTTTCCGCCCCCGTCCCTCCGCCGAGCCACATATCCGGCAGTAAAAAGACACAGGGGGGAGCCGGGACCCATTAAGGAAAATTTTGTAACTTACCTACATGTAACGTTGGGTACCGGTAAGTGGCTCACGAAGTATAAACATGAACCATGCAAGCGTAAACTTGGACGTGGCGGCCATGCGCACGGTCTTTCAGTGCTTTGACGTCAACAAGTCGGGCGGCATCGACCTCCAGGAGCTGCAGTCGGCGGTCAAGGTCCTGGGCATCTCCATCAATCCGCGAGAGGTCGCGAAAATGTTCCACGCTGCCGACACCGACGGCTCAGGAGAGGTTGACTTTGACGAATTCACGGCGATCATGCATAAAAGTGACGGTGGCGCCTTTGCACGCATGATCCGAAAGGTGCATGAGGATGAGGCGTGCCGCGACATAATGCGCTCGAGGATGAGGCCCATCCCGTTGGCGCCCGGGCCCCTCGAGGAGCAGCTCGCGGCCCTTCGAGAGGAGCGCGAATGGTACAGCACGCTGCACATGAACACGATAAAGGCGCAGTTACTTTCGGCCAAAGCAGGCTACCACGGCGAGACTACCATGTACGTGAAGCCGTCCTCACCCATGGCGTCGCCGACGCGGATCACGGATGATCTGCACCTCTCTACTGGGCAGGCTGCCACACGCTCGTACCGGCCCGTGCTGTTGCCGGTAGCCGACGACGCTAGCGGAGGGGCTCCGAGCCCGACTCGCGGGCTCGGTCTGCGCCGGCTGGTTGCTCCGAAAAGTGACGCGCCCACCGCCACGGCACGCGGCAGCCTGCCGCCGCTGTCTCCGCCGCTGCCGCCACGAAAACGGCTGCACGGTAGCCCGTCTACCACAGCGCTGCCCGACTTGGCGTCGATTGGCAGCCGTCGCTCCGTTTCGCTACCGTTGCAGCGGTCGCGCAGCCAGCTCAGCCTGCACGACACGCAGTGGTCGCGCAGCCAGCTCACCTTCCACGACACGCACGCACATCCCGCCGTGGGCGTTCTGTACTACGCGAATTGAGGGCGCAAGGCGACGGCGATGCCCTGTGAGCACTGGATCACTGGATCTAGCGCACTGTGTCGAGGAGCCAAGGTCCATGGCAGCCGAAGGCGACGCGTCACCGCGGAGAGCGCCGGCGCGACCAGCGAGAAATGAGATGATGAAAATGAGGCCTTGCATGTACGATGTGCGTGTCGACGCGGACGGAGGGCAGACCGCCAGACGATACGATACAAAGTGCGCACTGGAGACTGGTGCCCGCCGAGGGATCCCACGGCGTGTGTGACGCCTGTGCCTCGGCCCTCGGGGATGTGCAGGGTCTCGTCACGGGGTGTGATCCCGGTGCGCGCGTCCGGCGGCCGGGGTCGGGTGTGTACCGACTACCCGTACCGTACACGACCGCACCCCGCCGGGGCGTATCGCGCGGGCCCCGGTCCGCGGCGACGCGGCCATCCGCTGAGCGCTGTGTGCCCACACGGACCGGCCGCGCCGGCGACAAAACTGACTGACGTGCCTGAACCCCGGCTCAATCGCAACCAACGCACATTCTCATTCAAAAAGGCCTCGGTTGGGGATGATGGCGTTGGAGAGGCCTCGCGTGCAGCCGGCGTGCTCCATTCTCTTTTTATGCCCGCCCCCGGCCGCCCGCGCCCGCCCGGCGAGCGCATGAGCACACAATTCACACGCACACGATAAGCCGGAGCCCCACGCCCCACAGCCTAAAGAGTATCGTAGATAAATGATCTCAGGGCATCTCAGAAGAGCACGGCACAGCTTATACGCCTCAGTCTTTCTTCTCCATGGCGAGAGGCCCAGCATTGCCTTTGGCAAACTTGATGATCGGTGCGATGAACATGACGAGGTTGAGGAGCACAAACAAAAGGTGCACATGGGTCATGTCTGAGATGGCAACCGCACAGGCGTTCGCCGCTCCCTTGCTCTTTGGCGGGCACGCGGCCTTGAGAGCCTCGGTCACTGGGACTGCCTTCCGCAATATGCAATACACGACGCCGGAGATGCCACATGCTTCGGCGTAGTCCATAGCATGTCGCACTGCCGTCGCCTTCCGCCACCCGAACAGGCCCTGAAACGCAGCTGTGTAAATTCCGAAGAGCAAAAATGGGAGAGGAAGCAGCAAGACCAATAGGACTACTCCGATGATTGGCATCTCGTTACGCCATGTCAGATATTGAACGAGGAACGCCCGACGAGCCGTCATATCGCTCTCGGTCACCGCGGCCTCTGTCCAGAGATCGGCCGAATAGTCAGCCACTGCCAGCGTTAAGAATAGCGTGTTGAAGACGCATGCGATCGCCAAATCGCCCGCTGTCACGTCCGGCTTCCATTTGGTCGCCATGTTCGTTCGCTGAGCGAAGGCACGAAGGGAAGGCAGGCCGTGTGCGTCACAGTCGTTGCACGTGAATTCCTGATCCTGGGCCCTCGCGTGAGCATGTTGAAGCCGAGTAAATTAGTATGATTCCTACGTGTACAAACATAAACCATGCCCTCCATCGAAGACGTGTGGATTCATGGAACGAGCGCTTTGGAGAATGCGGACATCGCTGTCGTCGCGTAGGACATCGCTGTCGTCGCGTATGCTCGGCGACTCGACGGCTCGGCGGTTGTACACAGTCGCGCGAGATTCGGTCATCGTGGCTGGCGTCGGCTTACATGGAGGACAGCACGCGCGTGTCCGATTGCGACCGGCGGTGGCAGGCGAAGGGATCCATTTTGTTCGAACTGACCTGCCGACAGCACCAGTGATTGCTGCTCGGCCTTCTGCAGTGGTCTCGACAGCGCTTAGCACGACCATTGGCGATGCGTCGAGCGGAGTGACTGTGGCAACTGTAGAGCATCTGATGGCTGCGCTCTGTGGTGCTCGCGTGAGCGCATGCCGCGTCGAAGTGGACGCGCCAGAGCTGCCTGTGCTCGATGGCTCTGCTGCGCAGTGGGTGCACGCCATCGACGCAGCTGGCGTGTCACGCCTGGCCGCATCTTCGGCGGGCGCGGCTAACGGCAACGATGTCATTTCGCTGGCGGCACCTGTGCGCGTGCAGGAGGGCGAGTCTTGGGCGGTCGCGTTTCCGTCGTCCTCGCTGCGGTACTCGGTCGGCATCGATTTTGCGTCTCACGCACCCATCGGTCGGCAGTGGGCCAGCTGGGCGCCCAAGCCTGACTCGCCGAGTGGCCCCGGCAAGCTGGACGCGGCGGGCGCGGCGGTGGCCGCGACGCGTGGCGGCGTCGGCTCTTTTGAGGTTGAGGTGGCGCCTGCACGCACTTTCGCGCTGCAAGAGCAACTTTCTGCATTACATGCAGCTGGGCTCATCAAGGGCGGCTCGCTCGAGAACGCGCTCGTGTGCGACGCCGAGCGGTGGCTTAATGGCCCGCTTCGCTTTGTCAACGAGCCCGCGCGCCACAAGTTGCTCGATCTGATCGGCGACCTCGCGTTGCTTGGCTCGTGCTTGCCGCGCGCGCATATCGTAGCCTACCGCCCTTCGCACCGCTTGAACATACGCCTCGCGCAAGCGATTCTGAAGACGTCGCAGTTGTAGCTAGACATGTTCGCGTGACAAAGTGATCTGTAAGTTTGATCTGCAACCGTCTGCGCGGGGGGGGCAAACGGTCTAACTTAACGTCGTTATCGTAACGCGATGTTATATAAACTCTAAACTGTTTGCTGTTATACTTATAACGATTAACGTGGCGCGGGGCCCGGACGGGGCAGTTTGAGTGTTTCGGCGGTTTCGCAGAACATCCACATCAATGATGGGTCTCAAAAGCTCCTTGCGTCTGCCGTGTATCGGCGCGTGTACCACTACGACGCTATTTTGTACCCACACACCTAACGCTGCCTGCCACTCACCCACCCACACTGCGGCCGGCTGGCCCCGGCGCTGTCTCTCCGCTCCCTGCAGGGGCCACCGAATCTGGCGCTCGCGCGTCGGACAGCCCACAAGTTTCCATCCACCCATTGCCCCTGACTCCTTGAGTGCACGCGTATGCCCCGGCTGGATCCCTCCCCTCCAATCCTTGCGATGCCGCAGGTGCTACCCGGTCGCTTCCGCTGCCGCCTGTTCGCTCCAGCTTCGAGGGCGCGCGACGGGCCGGCACCTCGTTGCCCGAGCTCATGGCACTTTCTCGAAGACAGCGAGCAGTTGGCGCCAGTGCTGCTGCTGCGCGTCCTCGAAGGCGAGCTGTTGGTTGATGTGCTCGCGCAGCCCGTGCGCAAAGTCGATGTTGGTGGTGCGGTGGAAGCTGAGGGCCTCCACCGAGATCGACTTGTTGATCTCGTCCCAAATGCCCTGTGCCTCCTCGAGCTCCCTCTCCGCCTCCATCACCTTGGTCTGCAGCTTCTGGCCCTTGAGCGGGTCGGCGGAGAACATCCTAGCGACGAGGCTCTGGTCGGCGCGCGGCGACGGGGGCGGCTTATCCGCGTTCGCCATCTGCCATGACTGCCTTTCCTTGGTGCGTAGGTCGAGAACCTGGGAGGACTTTGAGAATTCCAGCTGGGCGTGGTCGCGGTTCTTGAGCACGTCCTTGAGCGAGGCGGCCATGCCCGCGTTGAAGGTGAGCAGTGCTGACAGCCCGGACACGCCCTCCGCCTGCACCTGCTTCAAGAAGAGCTCGCGCAGCGCGTCGAGCTCGCGCGCCATGTGCGTGAACGGCAACGAGAGCTCACGCTCAGATTGCGAGAGAAGGTCGAAGGCGGGGCCGAGGTTACTCAAGTCGCCGGCGGCATCGGCGATAGTGGAGACGGTCGCCTGGTGCGCCCTCGCCGCCGCCTCGACGACCGAGTAGTACTCGGACGCGAACGCACGCAGACCCTCGACCTCGGCGTCGTCGGGCGTCTTTTTCTGCATCATGATGGCGTACTTCCTGAGCGAGGCTTCGGTCGAGTCGAGCATGGAGTCGAGAAGCGTGCTCGAGCTCGCATTCTTCGCCGTCTGCAGCTCCCACACCTTGGCCTCGAGGAACGTGACCAGGTCGGGCGCTGCCACGAGCTGTTGGTGCGCGGCCACGCGCCTCAGGAAGAGCTCGAGGCCGGCCTGGCGGCGCGCGATGAAGTCGGGCGCAAATGATTTGATCTCACCCTTCAATGCCTTCGCCGGATTGTCGGCCGGGGGCAGCGGCGGCACGATGCAGCCCGGGAAGTTGAGCGTCAGCTGCCCACGCAGCCACTTAAAGTCGCTGTACCTCCTCCGAACGAAGAAGTTGCGCAGCTGGAAGCGCGGGTCGTCAGTGGTAATGGTAACCTTGAAGTCGACAAAAGAGACTGTACCGCCCTTGTGAGTCTCCGGGTCGGTGACGGTGATGTCGAGCATGCTGGCGATGGCACTGCTTTCTATGAGCCGGACAAGCCGGCGTCGCCGCACAAAGTTTCAGAGGATTTGCATTGTGACGGAACTGACATGTCTTGACTTGACTTGACTTGACAGTAGGCTTTGAGAAACTACATGTACATGTCGGCTCGTAACTTGGAAAGCTTGTTTGGTGCGAATCCATCTTCGCCTGCGCAGGAAAGCGTGGTTCCGTGCCTTCGGCTTCAACGAGTGCGACGCGTGGTTCCGTGCCTTCGGCTTCAACGAGTGCGAAGCGTGGGGGGAAAAGCCTTTACGATGCACAGGAAGCCAGCGTGGTTCCGAGACCTCTTCGGCTTCAACGAGTGCAACACTTGGGCAGAAAACGTAAAC
>JWZX01002102.1:0-10876 GCA_001275005.1 Chrysochromulina tobinii | reverse complement strand
ACGAGCGTTGCCCCTCCCATTCGCGCACGTGCGCCCCTTGGGTGTGGGGCTGGAGTTGGGCAAAGCTGATGCGTATCGCTTCGATGCCACCCTCGTTCGGGTTTTGATAGACGAAGCCGTCCCCGTCCGGCGCTCCCGTGTCGTCGTCGACCGTTGCTTGGCCCACCGCCCGGTCCGCCGTTCCCAGGGGACCTTCCTCGAGTTTGCGTACGGCCTCCGCGCACGCGCTCGCGACCTCCGCAGTAGCGCCCTCAGCTTCGGCCGCTCGGAGGGCGGCCCGGTGTGCGCTGCGTATGGCCACGGCACACCATGCCGCGAGCCGTTTGTCGACCCCCGCCGCGCCCTCGCTCATGTCGAGCGCATGCCTGTCGGCTTTTCGTTTCCATCCCCGGCTCGCCCAAGCACTTGCGGTGGTCGGTGGGTGCGAGTGCTGGTCCGCCGGTGCCGGCCCCAGGGCTGCCGCTGCGCCGTGTTGACCGATACGGGAGGCTGCGTCTTTCCACGCCTGTAGGGTGTTCTCCGAGGGCGAGCACCATGCGCCTGAGGGCAAGGCGTTCGCGGCCGCGTCGAGTGAGGCGTATACTTTGGCCATCGCCGCGTCGCGGTGCGCCGGCGGTATCGCGGTGCAACGCATGACGTGGCTCCCTTCCAGTGGCCCCGGAGTAAGGCACAGCGGGCAGGCCGTGTCGCGTTGTCGGAGATCATCAGAGCGCAGTCGCAGGGCGCCGCCGGTCTCGGTCGGCGCCGTGACGCTGCGTCGGGCTGTCGCGCCCGGCGTCGCTCCCGCCGGGCGTCCCTGCATGTGCATCACGTCCCCGAGCACGCGCACGTCGCAGTGCGCCCGGGACCTCCGCGGTAGTCGAGCTAGGACGTGACGCGTCATGCCTTCGATGATGATGCGTCGCAGCGACCTGTCCGCCGCGATGCAGGAGTACTTCGCGCTGTCGAGTTCCCACGTGTCGTCTCGTGGGGTGGGTTGGGTCGCGTATAGGCATGCCCGCGGTAGAGTCGTGTATGGCGCGTTCACGGTGGCGTAGTCCACTTCGGCCGTCAGGCAGGACTTGGCAATGGCATCCGCGTATACGTTGGGTACGACTCCCCCCCCGTGGGCCTTGACCCATAGGAAGCAGACGCACCCCCTTGGCTGTGTGTCGTCTGTCCGACTGGAGATCCTGAGCCGATGCCGCGTGATCGCCTCGACGAGGAGGCCCCCTGTTCTTCCCGCCGCTGGGCTACCCGTGCCCACCCGGCCACTTTGCCAGGTGCCGTCCACCGTCGTGAGCGCCGCTTGGCAGTCGCACATGATGAGGAGTCGGTCGCCCCTGCCGTGGCGCGCGAGGATCCGTTCGATTGCGTACAGTTCGGCCTCCTGGTTGCCTGTCCCCGGCGGGAGCGCACCCCCGTACGCCGTGATGCCATCCCACGCGCCCCACGCCGCCGCCCGTTCCCCGGTGGCGCCCTCGCCCCAGGCTTCCACTTCGTCCTTGCTACCGTCAACTGCGTACGCATATTGGATGCCGTACGCACGCTCGATGGCGAGGCCTGCGTTGGCCACGTGCTTTGTCTCCGGTGTGCTTATGTTCCTGCGCTCCTTGGGCTCCATGCTGATCTCGACGCCGACGTCCGTCATTCGCCGCGCCGCCGTTTGTTCCATGTCTCGGTGCCGCACGCAGAGCCGTAGCGTCGGGCTGGCGAGGATCGCGACCCTCTGCTCCGAGGTGAGCGTGTCCCAGTAATCCACGTTGGCGTAGTCTGCCTCCTCCCTCGCCGCCCCGTCTGCCTTTTGCGCGGATCGGCGCGCGCGCTCGTCCCCCCCTGCGAGGGCAAGTAGCGAGTCCCCGATTGCCTCCCGTGCGACGCGGAGCTTGTCCGCCGTCGCCGCCGCCCGTGCTCGCGCCGCTCGAGCTGCTTCGTCTCGGGCCGCTTGTTGCGCTGCGTGGTGTTGTGCGGCCGTGTGAGCTTCTGAGGCGTCGCGCTCCGCGCGGTCGAGGGCGTCTCGTTCCGCCGCCGTGATGCGGTCCTGTTCGCCGAGTTCAATCTTCCGCCGCGCAAGTGTCGCTCGCGCCTGGTCGATGCGCATCGCAGTTTCGCGTGCGCGGAGGGCGTTCTCCTCTTGCGCCGCCCGCTCCGCATCCTGCGCCAGTGCCTTGAGGCGCGCCGCCGCCGCGCGCGCCGCGTCCTTGGCATTGGCGTCCCGGTACTCCGTCGTCCACGATATCGGTACGTTGTCCGCCGTGGCCCGTACGCGTGCGTCCGCCGCGCGTCGCGCGTCGAGGGCCTCCGTGTTCCGTCGCTGCCACTCCCCTTCGGCAGCCGCCGTGGCGGCGGCGTGCGTGGCGGCAGCCCGCTCCGCCTCTTCCTTTTCGCGCCGCTGTTTACCCTCGAGGGCGTGTACGTGGTTTTCCGCCACGAGCCTCCTTTGCTCGGTGGTCAGGCCCCCCGCCTGCTCCAGTGGGGTAGCATGTAGCACATCTTCGCGGAGGTAGTCCTCCGCCGTCACCCCCGCGTCATCGTACGTTTCCACATCGTCCATGTCATCCCACGGTTCCGCGTCTACGCCCCCCCGATTCCCTTCCGCTTCTTGTTCCGCGGCGGCCAGTTCCTCCGCATCCCAGGCACCCGGCCACCAGTCATCGCATGCTGCCGCGTCGGCCCGATCCTCCGCGGCTAGGGCTTCCGCTAGTTGTTGGCGGGCACGATTGATGCCGTGGGATCGTGAACTCGCTTCTTCCGCCGTGGGTGCTGTTTCCTCCGCCTGTGCGCCCGTGATCGTGGCCCCTGTTGGGCGAGGATGCGCCGTGTGCGTTGCTGCCCGGCGTGCGACCGCGGCGAGCCGCTGCCGTTGCACCTGTGCGTGTTGCTCCGCCGTGAGTTTCCACCCCAGTCGCCGTGGCGTAGGGTTCCACATGCGCCATGCGTCGTCCCATGCGACCCTCGGGTCCCGTTGTATGTCGTTTTCCGTAGGTATGGGCACTGTGGAGGGTAGCGTCGCCGTGGCGTCGCGCTGCGCTTCGGTGAGTTCCAGGGATGGTCGCATGTGTCTCCTGCCGTCCTCTCCCGCCGGCATGAGTGTGCCCAGGAAGCACTCCGGGCGTGCACTAGGTCGGAAACGTATGGCCGGAGACCTCGCGTCCGCCTCCGCCGCTGCGTGTGCTCCCTCGGCGTTGCCGACCGATGCTAGTCCATGCTCCGGGAGCGCTTGCCCCCACGTCGCGAGCGCCTCCGCGTATATACCGGTCGCTTCTCGCGCTTTGGCCGCGATCCACTCCGCGTACGCCCGCTCCGCAACGTGCAGCGTCGCTGCGCGCTCCGTCTTATCCGTCTTCGGTGTTTCCATGTTCGTCGCTGCGGCATCGGTCGCCGCCGCCCAGGCCCACGCGGTCTCCGCCCGCTCCTCGAGTGCGGCGCGCGCGTGTGGCGATGCCTGCTCGGGCGACGCCGCGTGGCTGGCGAGTTCGGCAAGGGCGTGGGCCTTCGTCGCCGCGCTGCGGAGGCCTTGTGCGAGTGGGGTCCCCGGCTCGACCTGTGCGACTAGGACGATGAACTCGGCGAGCACCTGCACTTTGCTGCCCAGCTCTTTGTGGGCGTCCGCGAGGATGTCCCGCGGATGCCGTGCCCCGACTGCCAGTGGGGCCGTGGTAGCGAGCCACAAGGCGCCGGGCGAGTCGTCGAGCAGATCTGCGGCGTGCTGTTCGACGGTGTGTGCCCCGCTCGCCAGGTAGGCTTCATGCGCGGCGTGGAGCTGGGCCGGGATTCCCGGCGCTAGTGCTCTTGGGCGCCGTCCCCATCTCGTGGTGCCGTCGCTGAACTCGAGGAGGAAGTCGGTGCCACCGGTTGCACCGGGCCCGGCGCCGAGGACTCCGACCGCGCGTACCTCCGGTGGCCGTTCGCGTCTGCTGTGGGGGTGCGTCCGTGCCCATTCGTTCTCGTCGGGATGGAATTGTTGCAGGAGCGTTCGGTATTCCCGGGCTTCCGCCGGGGTGAGCCTCGCGCCGACCCTGCGGCCGCCGACGATACGGCCACCGCGTCCTAAGTGTTCCCCAAGGTCCGCAATGGTGCGCCAGCCGCCGTCCTCTGCCAAGTAGTGCTTGCGTAGTACGCCCCCGAGTCGAGCCAGGCGCCTGCCGTAGGTGCGCCCCTCGCGTTCCCATACCGGGGCGTCCGCGCCCCCCGGATCGTCGGGCTTGCGGTAGCGGTCGGCGAGGGCGTCCACGGCTCCGCTGCCTCCGTCGCTTGTACACGTACGAACCTTGGCCGTCTGTAGGTATAGTTGCCACGCTTCGACGATGCCCTCCTCGGTGAGCGTGTCGCGTATCCACGTGGGGTTCCACGCGAGTGGAACGCGCGCGGCATTGTTGGGTCGCCATCCCCACCGCCAGAATTCCTTGGCTATTCTGCTCGCGATCGCGACGTGTGCCGGCGCAGTTTCGGGCATGTTGAGCGCTCGGTCCACCTCGACCACTAATGCCGCGGCTGCGTGGGGCCACGTCATCGCCATGCCGAGGCCTTGCGGTCGCGGCGCGTGTGCCAACCATCTGGACGTGCGCTCGCCCGCGTGCCCCATGCGCGCGAGCCCGCGGCGTTTCGCCGCATCAATGCGCTCGCAGGCCTTCTCCCCGACGGGAAACGCGGCCCCGTAGTAGGCGACGACCGTGGTGGTAGCGGCGTCTATCGTGTCCACGTATTCCTCCGCTGTGAGAATACCGAGGCGGGAGAGTGCGCTCGCGATGCCGCCGCATCGGTTCGAGACGACCTGTCGCGCCGTCGCCCAGTCGGCGATGGGCGTCTGTCGGATGCCCAGGTGTTTGTAAAATCCTTGCACTCGCGGCACGACTCTACCGTCCACGAGTCGTATGGTGACGTCGTCGCTTACCTCTGTCCAGACGCCCTTCCGCCATTCGCTCCCCATCCAGCCCGTTTTGTCGCCGGTGGGTATTCCCTTGGCGTCCACATCAATGCCAACCGTGAAGCCCAGTACCCGTGCCATCGCGGACGCGACGGTGAACGCCTGCTGGAGGGCGTGGAGGGAGTCGACGACAAATGCGCCGTCATCGGCAAACCATCCCTGCGGGGTGCGCGTGCGTTGGACCCCCACTGGGGACACGAACTGGAATCCCGCGACGAGCCATTCCACCGCCCGCGTTTCTATGGCGAGTGGGATCATACTCCGCATGGGTGCTATGGTGTCCCCTTGGCCATTCCCCACATTTGATTCGGTGCCGTGTGTGATACCCGCACCCGAGTCGTATCGGACCGTGAGGGCTTCATGGATGGCCATAATGAGTGTAGTGACGGTGACTGGGACGCCGAATCGCGCCTCAACGACCCGTTGGGCCCTCCGGACACACGATTGGAAGAAGCCCCCCTTGTCGATGTATCCGCAGTACCATCCCTTGCGCTCTGAGGCTGCTTCTTCCTTGGTCAGTCCGAGCCAGAGTGCCGCGGCCGTGGCCGCTCCGCGCTCGCGGAATCCCGAGTTTGACTCGGGTTGGACGTGTTCCTGCACTTTTGCGTAGTGGGGCGCGACCGCATTGGCGCAGAGTTTGAGCGAGTGCGGTTGCAGACATATATCGCGTCGTTTGCTCAGCACATCCAGGGCTTTGCCCGGTTTGGTGAGAAGCATTATGATCCATTGTGTCCACCCCTGCGGCGCGGCGTCGCGGATCATTTCTATAGCGACGCGTCTGTCCTGTGGGCTGCCCGCCCTTTCGAGGGCATCCGCAGCGACGATGACGTCCGCCGCCGTGTCCCTGAGGGCCTGCGCGTACCGCAGTCGAGTGGGGGCGCTGGCGCGCGCGATCCAGATACCAGAGAACCCGCCGACCCCGACGCCCTGTCGCGCGCGGAAGCGCTGGAGGCCGCGGTCGATATTGGCATCCGTCATGAGCGTCTGCATCTCTGCCCGAAGGTGTTCGACGAGAGGCGTATAGTGGATGCTACGTACCGCCTCCCACGGATCACGCTCGTCGCTGCCCTCCCCGTTTGTGCTCCTTCGCCACTGTGTCCACGCTTCCTGGCGTCGTGCCTCTTCCGCCGCGTGTCGCGCGTCCCCTGCGGTGACTTCCTCGTCATCGCGTCGCTCGTGCACCGTGTGTGGCCACGGTGCCGGTAACCCCGCCGCTGCCATGCGGTCCTGGATGTTCAGGGCGCCAGCCGCGCTGGCGCCCCGCTCCTGATGCATCACGACGCTCTCGTCGTGTATCGCGCGTAGCACCGGTCCAGTGCCTGTTTCCGCCACCGTTGAGCCCGTGCGTTTCCCTGCAGCTCAGCATCACCCTGCGCACCGCCGAAGCCGAAGACATCGAAGAGGAATGGGAGCAACGAGAACCACAACTCCCACCCATGGACGAGGATGAGTGGGCAGCGTTCGAGGCGCAGGAAGGGGAAACGGCGGCGACGGCAGAGGACGGCGTGGCCGGCGCGGCAGAAGGCAGTTTTCCGTGCACATCGTGTCCAGCCAAGAGTCGTACTCGTGTCCGCTGCCCTTGTCCTTGCGTGCCTCTAGAGTGGCTGCCGTCTGGGCCTGCAGGTCACCACCGATGGCAATCTCGTCGCCGGCGTCATCCGCCGCATCGAGCGCCGTTTGGAGATGCCCCCGGGCTTGTTCGAGTGCAGCCGCTTGGCGGACGGTCGGGGTGCCGTGCTTGGTGGGGAGGTATGCGTTGACGACGATCAGGTCCGTCCCGTCTGCCAGGACGCGTACCCGTGCGCGTTGGAGCCTGCCCGGCATCAGCGTCAGTGTCTCGGTCACCTCGACCGTTGCGGTGTTCCACCACATGAGTACACCCGCGTATGTGTCATCCTTCGGGGCGGGTGACGCGGCCACGCGCCACGTCGAAAACTCGCCGCTCGTGAGCAACTGTATCACCCGCGCGCTGAGGCCCTCCGGGTCGTGCTCCGGGAGATGTGTTTCCTGCAGGAGAACGACGTCGTTCCCGGCGGCGAGAGTGTGCATCGTGCGCCACAGCCTACCGTCCGCCTCCCATGCTAGTGCAGCGGCGTCCGCGCAACCTGGCGCCGTCGCCATGCGTCTCTGCCCGGGTATGGCCGCGGTCGTCTCGCGTAAGCGTACAAGGATGCCCCCGTGGTTGAGCGTGGCCATGCGCATGCACGACCGACCCCCTTGCCAGCGCCGTTTTGCTTCCTGAATCGCCCTGTTCGCTTCCGCGGCGTCGATGTGATGGCCCTCGCGAGCGGCAGCGCTCCGTGTGGCCGATACCGTTTCGCCTTCCCATTCCCCCAGTTGCGCGTAGACGCGTTGCGCGATTGCCACGAGCGCCTCTCGAGCCTCCGTCGGCTGCGGCGTGCCCCCCGATTGTCGGCTGTGGGCCTGCCACGGGGCGCGAGCCACATCCCCCTCGTTGACGACTGTGAGCGCCCCGGGATGCCACTGGTATGCGTGCCAGTTGGCGCCCCTGCGCGTGTCGTCGTCGGGGGCCCGCCGTAGCAGTAGCAATGCAGAGGGTCTCGGGGCGCGCCCGCCCGCGGACCCTTCCTCGGTGGCGTGCTGGAGGCTCCGCGTGGCGATGACGACGTCCCCCGCTGCGAATGCGCGCTCGTGGAGGAGGCGTAGTTCGTGGCCGGGGACGTGTACCTCGCGCTTGCCCGCGTCGCTCTCAAGTTGGACCGTCCAGTCGCCCCGGCCAGCGCTTCGAAGGACAGTGCCCACGTCGCCCTGTGCCCACGCTCTCCAACGGGTGCGCGATCCGGGCGGCGCCTCAAATTGCAGGCGTACTGAGTCGCGCGGCCATACGATTTGTGTCTCCGTAGTGGCGGAGGCCTCATTGGAGGGAGGGAGTTCGCGCGCGTACGTGTCGCCCCTGCGTAGTCGACGGTAGTCTCCTACTGCAAGTCGAAGGGTACGGCCCGTGTACTTGGTGTCGTTCCCTCCGGCCTCCCGGATGTGCTCGCGCACCGCCGCTTCGTCGAACCTCGCTTCCCTGTCCCCATGTACGCCGGCCTCGGCCGCCTCAACGAATTGTGCGATTGCGTAAGCGTCCACGTCCTCGATCCCCACGCTTGCTCGTATTGTGTATCCGGATTCAGTCGCGATCCGCGTGGCCCATCTGAACCCATCCTCCGCTGCGAACTCGCCCGCGCCCGTCTCGTGCGTGAGCCTGCGCTCCTCCTGACCCCGCTCTTGCGTCACCCATTGCGCTTCCGGTGTGATCCTGTTGGTGCCGAGCAGGATGGAGAACGCAAGGCAGTTGAGATTGTGGCCAGAGGTTACCTCTTGCCGTAAGCGCAGCTCCCGGAGGGCTTCCGTGAGTGTAATGCATCGCTCGTTGAGGAACGGAGGCGACGCAGGCGGCGGCGGCAGCGGCGGCGGTGGCGATGGCGACAGCGGCGGGGGCGAATGCGGCGGCGGAGACGTAGGCGGCGATGCCAGCGGCGGCGGCGATGGAGGCGGGGGCGGCGGTGGCGGGGGCGGCGGCGGTGGGAGCGACGGCGGCAGCGACGATGGGCCTACGTGCCACGACCGCGGCGGCGGCGGCAGCGGTGACGACGGCGGAGAAGGGGGCGGCGATGGCGGCGAAGAAGGCGGCGGCGGTGGCGACGAGGACGGCAAAGGCGCGGATTTCGACAAAGGGGATCTGATCCCCACGGCGGCGCGCATCGGACTGAACGGTCGATGGCAAACGATCGTCGCACCCAAGGGCGCCGACGCGTACTCACTCCTCCGCCTGGTGCAGGGCGGTGCGTCCCTGAGCCACGGGGCGGCAGTCGCACACCTCGCAACAGTCCGACACTTCATCGACGGAATGCCCGCTATCACGTACATACCCCGCCTCGCCGCTGCGGCGCCAATGGGCGCGGGGCCCTCGCACGATGCGCCAGTGGATCACGCAGGCGACGCAGTGCCGGGGGCGGGGATCCACACGTCCACTCGCTCCGAAGTGGAACGCATCCCGCGCGAGGCGACGGAGACAATGGATGATTCGTGGGGAGTGGTGCCCCAAGACGAATTCGAGACCAACCTCGGACGGTACCATGCGATTCGTAACCCATCCACGCTCCGCCTCCCACCGCATCATAAGCGCGTGTTCCCGTTCCGGCCATCCCCCCGCAAGAGTCCGGAGGGTAATGGAGGGTACGACCTCCGTATGCGGTAGGTCCTCATTGGTCATCGGCGACCTGTGGCTCGTTTGTAGGTGGCGGGCGAGGGCGCTGCGCTCGTATGCATGGCCGTCCGCGGCGATGACCGGGTCCCGCAGTGGCTCCATCGTGATCGGGCATCGGAGCTCCCTGGGCATCTCCGGGAGGTCCTCGGGCGCGCCTGCGGCGCGCCGCTCCGCGCGGCGCCTGGTCTCCGCGTCGGCCTCTGCGAGGACATGGTGGCCGTGGCGCAGTGCCGCCTCGAAGGCTGGGGAGAGTCCGTGCACCTGCGTTCCTGCCGCGAGTGCCATGTCCATCGCCGACCGTAGCGCCCCAATGTCGCCGTCGATGCTGTCGAGGCGCGCTGCGAGCTCGTCTCCCAGTCGAGCCCGTTGGATTCTCATTCTTCCATGTAATTCGTGTCGCCACCCGTTCCAGGTCCCTGGTGCGTCATCGATGGCTCTGAGTGCTTCGTGTAGCTCTGTCGGTCCTGGTGCTCGAATGACGCGCGCCCACGCTGCCCGTTGTTCCTCGTCGATGTGCGCCTTTGCGATCGCTACTGCCGCCTCGATCGCGGTGTGGTACATGCCGACCCTTCGTCGGCCGGCGTGCGCTTCGAACTCCGGCCCGTATGGGTCCGCGCGTCGCGTGACGCCTGCGTATCCGTAAGGCATGCTGTCGTCGACGACGAGATCGTACCCCTGCGCTCTCCTCGGCAATTGTGTCAGCGCTTTGGCGGCCCTTTGTACCTCCTCGGTGGCCTTGGCGATCGCGACGGCCGCTTCGACGGCAGTTCGGTACATGCCGATCCTGCCGCGGCCGTCGCGCGACGGGAGCCGTGCTTCGAAAGTCGGCCTTTGGAGGTCCCCGCGCCAGGTCACGCCTGCGTACCCGCTGGGCGAGCTGTCGTCGAGTGTCAGGTGGTACCCTTGCGCTCTTCGGGGCAACTGGGCAATTGGGCGTAGTCTCGGCAGCAGGTCGGGCAGCTGGCTGTCCTCGCCGCCGTCGCTCCATCTGTTGTCCTCGCCGGCTGCCGCCTCCCCCTCCGTTCGCCCCGTCACCTCCGCCGTCGCCGTCGCCGTCGTCGTCTGCTCCGTCCTCGCCGCCCGTGTCCGCACGAGGCATGCCTGCATGCTGGACATCCGGTTGCGCGACGTCGACCCCGTCCCCGGTGTCACTGCCCGGCGGTGTTGGCGGCGCGCTCGGCGGTGGCGGTGATGAGGGCGACTGTGGTGAGCGATTCCATTCTCTTTCCTGTGCTCTCCCCTCTTCCGGGGGCTCCCAGCTTGTCCTCGAGGCTTCGCCGTGTGGCAGGGGTGGCGTTGGGGTCGCGTGCAGGGCTTCGAGCTCGAGCGCATTGGTGTATGCGTCGTATAGGTGCTCGGGGTCGAGGGGTGTGGTATGGTCCTCGTCCGTGGCGCTGTCTTCCGGATAATGGTTTGCTTCGCATTCCGACGCGGCATCGCGCAGGGTTGGTGGTGCGCTCGAAGGTGGCGGTGGTGCCGGCCCCCGGGGCGCCTGTACCCTGCTTTCGAGCGTGTTGAGGTAGGCTTCGTATTGTTGGTCGGCTTCGCGTTCCGATTCGGTGGGGCTCGATGGTGGCAGAGGCGCCGGCACCCATGCCGGCACTTGGAGGGCGCTTAAGAAGGCTTCATATTGTTGTTCGGGGCAGAAGGGTGTGGGATATGGCAGTACCCTGCGTCGTTTTCCGCCGCCGTCGCCACCGCTGCTGCCGCCCCCGCCCTCACCACCGCCGCCGCCTCCGCCGCCGCCGCCGTCC
>JWZX01002101.1:0-16721 GCA_001275005.1 Chrysochromulina tobinii | reverse complement strand
CGGGGGCCCGGGGCGGGCGGCCGCGCTCCGAGCCGTGCCGCTGGCGCCGGGGAACCCGCCGGCGCGCCGCGGAAAGGCGACAAGCCGTTTCGCGTTTCGTTTTGTGTGTGTGTTAAGTTACGATTTAGCATTTACCGTACAGTACCGGCGCACCACTCGACTCGTGCGTCGTGCTCAACGCTACGGCAACGCATGGCCACGGCCCACGGCCCACGGCCCACGCCGGTGCGCAAGGCAGACAGCAGACTCACGTCTCCATGCACGTCTCGTGCACATCATCGCATCGTGCAAGTTTGGACCTCCCCTCCTCCCGGTCAAGTCTTAATGCGCGAGTTCGGTGCTCTCAAGCGGCGCGTGCCGTGTAGCTGCTCGCCTACTGTTGCCCTTGCGCCGCCTCCATGCGTTCCTGGCCGGTGAGGAGGCCTCGAGTTGTCGTACACCTCACTCGACTGCTCGTCGCCACGTCCGATAATCGCGTCACAACTCGCGGGATCGAGGGCGAGACGCTCCTCCGAGTCGCCTCTCCATGGCCAGGACCCTTGCGATGGCTCGTACACGTTCTTAGATGCCCGCTCCTCCGGTTCTCCTCACGCGTCAGAAGACCCCACAGGCTCCGAAAAAGCCCCATGTTTCTCATGAGGTTCAGAAGACCCAGGCTCCAAACGCGCAGACGGTGGCGATGAGGACGCGGGAGAGCATCTCCATACCAAAGTACCCAGAGCGGACCCCGAGGAGCAGGCCCATGGTGACGAGCTGCCAAGCCTGCCCCAGCAACGGTGCTCGCTCCCCGCCAAGCATGGCTAGACAATTCTTGCCGACAAGCAAGTGCCCAAATCTGTTCAGCAGCATGGCGACCAGAGTGATGCCAACGAGCGGCGTCTGTCCAAGAAAGAGGGTGTAGAGCCGCACGATGGAATAGAAGGTTGCCAGATATGAAGCCATGTAGGTCAGGAAAGCCGTTCTCGGACCCATGTAGCCTTTGAACTTGAGCGTATGCAGGAACATGGACACCGTGGTCGCGAATGCGGAGAAGAGCAGCAAGCGGTACATCTCGCGACGTTGGTTGTCATTCACGAGGTTGAGGTAGCGAAGGTAGTTGAAGAAGAAGCCGATGTACCACTTGGCCCACAAGTAGAACAACTTCGTCACATGGGTGACGATGAAGAAGAAGTACGCATTGCCTTCAGTCTTGTTCGTGTCGCTTTTCATGCTCGCGCGGAAGCTCGTCTTTGGCACCAGGTCCCGGAAGAAGTAGGGGAGGAAGACGAAGGCGTGTTCCACGACGGTGAGCACACGGCCGGTGGTGAGAGGCCCGTAAAACGTCGGGCAGTAGTAGACCCACTGCCACAATAAGATGGAGGAGAAGAAGATGTTCTCCTTGACAAAATCGTAGCTCAGCGCGGATCTGTCGGAGTAGTAACCTGGGTCCGCCTTCTTCGGGAGGAAAGAAAAGTAGTACGTCGCGCTGAGGGCTTGTACCACGCCATTGAGGGGCATGGCCCAGATGAGCGGCGATTTGGCGAAGCCCTCATAATCCGTGAGGTACATGCGCCAGGCCACCAAGTACTGCACGAGGTAGACGAGACCGAGGAAGCGGTGGACCGTGAACTTCTTGTTGAAGAACAGGTGGATGGGCCACAGCGGGTTCGCGTAGGGTGTACGCTTTATGAAGGGCGCGAGCGACTTCGCCGGCTCCTCCTGGTCGTTTTTCATCACGGCAAAACCGGGAGCGGCGAACGCGGGGAGATGCGGAGAAGCTTTTGAGAAAGTCTAATGACAGACTTTGAGATACTCTGAGATCGAATGGGCCTTTGGGTTCGAACCCGCCCCGCACTTTCGCTTTCCTTGACGCGTCGTATAGGGCACGCTGAACTATACTTTTTGATGAATCTCCACATGCTGACCATGCTGCTCGCCGGCTCGGTACAAACAACGGCGATGCTGTTGAACGGCGCACCAATTTTTACGCGACCTGCGTTGCGTTTTCGCGGCGGTGCGCCATCCATGTCGGCTGATATGATCGGGATAATTGTCGAGGTGAACGTTGAGCCGTCCCGCATGGACGAATTCCTGAAGGTGGCGGAGGCGGACGCTGTAGGCTCTCGCGCAGAGCCAGGGTGTTTGCGCTTCGAAGTGCTCCGTTCGACCGATTCCGATACGCGCTTCTACTTCTACGAGGTCTATGAGAGCGCGGCTGCTGTCGCCGAGCACAAGGCGCAGCCACACTTCCAGCTGTGGACCAACTTCAAGGAGTCGGGCGGTTGCAAATCCGTCTCATCCAAGGCTGGCTTCCCTGGCTCATGGGCCTTCCCGAAATAGTGTCCCTTAATTATTTAGTCGTAGTCCGTCCAACCGAACTGGACTCAGACTGGACTGCCTCCACTGTAAGACAAAGCGAAGACGAAGACCGACACGGGTGTCGGGTCACGGCTCGGGAGAGCGCGTCGCCGCCCGCCTCCCGCGTCCGCCCGCGAGCGGAGGCATCGTCCGCCTTCCCAGATCGGGTTATACAACATGCCTAACTGCCCTCGTCAACGACACGACAGTTGCAATCACCCATCTAAACACGTGGCCTTATTCATATAGCGTAGTAAAGTGACACAGAAATTTGGAACCTTACACGGTAGGTAATTGGAACCACCACACGGAAGAGGAAACGGAAGCAAGACACTTCTGACACTTACCATGGCTGAGGGAGCACTCTTGCATCCGCGGGCCTGTGGGAAGACGAGATGTTTGCTCAGGCCATTACATGTACTTGCATGCTTCTGCCTCCTTTAATCCTAGTTTCGTGCCGACGGCCTGTTCGATTGCGTCCTTTCTGGATTCGTGGATTCCTCTCGTCGTGTGATGGGTGTCAAGCAGTCGCGAGTCGTCAATGCCGGCTTTGGAGGCTCTCCGGCTGTGGACGAGACCTTTGGCACTCCGATCTTGTCGACGACCAAAATCCTGTACCATGCCCTACAGCACCGCCTCTCCTTGTTCCCTCTGAGCGGTCAGCACGACAGCTTCCCCATTCCAGGTCGTTCGGACACGAGCGTCTGCCTGCCGTCGAGGCCGCCGGCTCCAAAGGCGCAGTGGGTGCGAGGCAAGAATGGAACCTGGTTTCTCCAGAGCCAGCCTCCGGTTCCTTACACTACCGCCACTTCAGCGCACCTGCCGTCAAGACCATCTTTACATGTACCCTCGGCAAGCAGCATGCTTTGCCCCAACGTTACGGATGTGTGGAGAGCCGTGAAGCTCTTCAATGCCCTCATGGACTCGGACCCTGAGAAGAATGCTGGGCTCCTGGCTGAAACATAGTGCGTGACCGCGGTCCTGACCAACCTGACCCGAGCGCCCCTTGTTGCCTGGCCTCCTCATGTGAATGTGAGAGTGAGTCGCGTGAGCCCGTGAGCCTCCTGCAATCAAGGGTCGACTTTCCCGGATGCTCGATTGATTCTCGTCTCGGCAGCCCCTCACTGCGCGCGGCCATGCCGCCGCTCTTATCATCCATCGAGCTGAACGCGGTGTACTGCGCGACGTGGGCAGCCGACAGTCCTGAGCGGGAGCACTTTGATCGGTGCCTGGGGTTGCACGAAGCACTCCTCATGGCGATTGTGCGCTACGATGCCCTTGAGGCGAGCGGCTCACGGGGCTCAGGCGAGCCATCCGCGCGATTCTTCACAGCTCCGCGCCTCGAGACTCCCGCGGATGCGATGACGGATGCGACGCCTGAAGGCGCCACCCCGCCGCCACTGCCGCCGACGCCGCCGACCCCCGATGAGGCTGCGCCCTGCGCTGCGCCGCCCTCTGCCTCTCGACTGAGCAGAGCGCTCGCATGCTGGGACGCCCCGTCAGCCCGAACGCTCGCGGCAGCGCTCGCTGCCGAGGGGCACGAGGCGAACAGGCGAGGCGAGGCGGCCACGGCCGCGCGTCTCTTCGACGAAGCCTACGCCAAGTCTTATGCTCAGGCGCACGCCACGGCGGCCGAGGAGGGCGTGGGCGTGGCAGTGGCCAAGGAGCTTGCAAGCCACCTGCTCTCGGCCGCCAACATGCATCTCAAGGCGGGGGATTGGGCAGAGGCGCGCACCCGCTACATGCAGTTGCTCAGGCACGGACCTACGCTGGACGGGCGCTTTACCATGGAGGCCGCCATCAAGCTGAAATGCGAGGAGAAGCTGCGGGCGCTTGACGAGCTGCAGGCGCAGACGCGGACTCCAGTTGGCAGTTGCGGCGTGGCAGCGACGGTGGGCGACGGGGTGGAGGAGGCGGCGGCAGCACTGCTGCGGTCTGCGAACGCGGAGGCGGCGGCGCTGTTGCAGTCAGCGGAGGCGGAGCGCGCGCGACTGCTGGCGGCAGCCGAGGCGACGGTTGCGGCGCTGCTGGCAGCGGCCGACGAGGAGTTGGAAGTGAGGCTCAAGCTCGCCGAGACGAGCGAGGTGCAGCGACGTAAGCGTGCGGCCGAGCTGGCGGCCGGCCACAACAACGTGGCACGATCGATTCTGCTCGAGGAGTTGCGAGTGCTCGACGACGAGGCCACTGAGCAGCGCGAGCACGCGGAGGCCGAGGCGGCCGAGGCGGCGGCGCGGGCTGCGAGGGCGGTGGCTGAGGCACGGGCGGCTGAGGCCGAGGCGGCGCTGACAGTGCAGCTGGCACAGCAGGTGAAGGCTCGGGCTCAGGCCGAGGTGGAGGAAGCCAAGGCCACGTTGGCTGCGCAGGCGCAGGCGGTCGCGGAGGCGCAGAGATCGGAGGCAGCATTAGCGAAACGGATGGCCGAAGCTGAGGAGACTGTCAGAACCGCCCGAGCTGAGGCTGCGGCCGTGCTTGCGGCAGCCGAGCAGAAGGCGGCAGCTCTACTGGCAGACATGCAGGCCCAGGCCGGGCGCTTGCGCCGTGCCTCTATCGGACAGGCCAAGCATTACGCTGAGGCTCTACGCCAGCGACCTGGGGCTACGGTATGATTATGGGGCTGTATGAAAATCTTAGCTCCAGCCGCGTCCCCCCATACGCTAGCAGGATATCGCAAAAACATGCATGTTGAGAAAGGGTCAGTTGAATCGACATGCAAGGTACCGACCAGCCATGCATGTCAATGGACAAAACGGAAACGGAAAACCAAAACATCCGCCGCCACCAACTGATTTTTGGCGCGCGTGTGCGCCTCCTGAGCAAACAGACGTGGTCATCCATCCCATGAATCCAATCTCGCTGGCGCCAGTTCGAGCGGCGCGGGTGATCCTGAAGCGCATCCAGATGCATCGCCTGTCTCGTCTGTCCGACATCGCGATCCTTACTGTGGACAGCGTGGAGGCGCTCGAGAAGTTGCGCAAGTGGGAGCAAGGCGACAAGTCCATGTATTCGATTGAAGCGCTCGAGGCCCGCTACAAGAATCGGACGAACAAGGAGGTGTACAGGTATCTCAGCATCTGGTGGGCCTCGGCCATGGCATTGGAATCTCAGTTCGGATCGCCGCACGCGACGGTGATGTCAAAGGCGGTTTACGTGACGATCTACATCCGCGTCTCTAAAGGCCTCCTTGAGGCGGAGTCAGAGGGTTGGGACGAAGCGGCGCTGGCACACCTCGTCGAGGAGGCATGGGAGGAGGAGTCGAACGGCATGGGCCACCTCAGGCATTCCCAGTTCAACGACAGTCTGTTCGAGCTCGTCGACATGTGGACCACCACAACCGAGACCGCAGAGTATGTCGACGTCTTGCGTCGGCTGCACGGCTGCTGCTTCGACGGCGCTGGCAGCTTCTTCAGCGATGCGGCCGCAGACGCGGCAGAGGACGACGCTGGGAGTGGCGTAAGGAGTGGCGGCCCTCACACAAATATGGTGAGGGGCGCAAAAGGAGGGCTGCACCAGTCACGAGAGGGAGCAATTCTGGGTGCAAATCTTCCGAGCCAACAGGAGCGGGCGCGACGCAGCGGCGAGCACAAGCAGCGGCGCGCTGCAGTGACGATCCAAACGTCGACCCGCAAGAGGCAGGCGACGCACAAGTTGAGCGAGAAGAAGCAGGCGGTGACGAGCATTCAGGCACGGACTCGTGGGGGGGGGGTGCGCACGGCGAACTTCGTCCAGCGGATTAATGAGTCTGATGAGTCTGATGAGATTGATGAGTCAGAGATGTGGCGGCAGTGGGGGAGCGGCATCGATGGCCAGCAAGCGGTCTTGAATAGGAGCGATCGTGCGGAGGCGGGAAGGACACGGGGCGACGCGTACGACCGCGGCTTGGGCCCCAAGGACATCGAGCAGGTGAGGAGAGGTGAAGACGGCAAGCAAGGACAGATGCAGTACTGGGCTTTGCGCAAGGGGCTGCCGCCTCGGCTGCAGGAAGCGTTTGATGAGCTCTCTGAAAAGGATCAAGTAGCCGTGGCCCATCTCTCTGAGGAGAAGCAGCTCAAGTTCCTTCGAGAGGGCCTCTCTGACAAGGGTGTGCCTAAGGACGTGATCGCGGCGCGGGAGATGCTCGACCAGCACCTTCGCGCGCAGTTCGATGATCTGAGCAGGGCCGACCAGGCCGCCTTGGCGAATCTGTCGGCCGAGAGGCTCGTGCTCTACCTCGGTGGAACGGCCGTGCAGACCAGCCCGGCGCCGAGGAGACCCCCCGCAGCTCGAGTGGACCTCGAGCGGCGAGCCTACGCGTCCGAGCGAGCGAATGTTCGAAGGTACCATGAGCAATCTCTGAGGAAATCTGGCGAAGATAGTGCGCTACAAGACCATGGTGGTGGCCACGCGGTCGGCATCGGCATCGGCATCGGCAGCGGATGCGGCAAGGGCTTCACTGGTGGCATGGGCATCAGCGATGTTCCAGAGGACTGGCGCGTGTCTGCGCTGGTTACCTTGGGGTACATGTATGCTCATCAGCAGTGCGGCCAGGCGAGCGCCATGGCGAGTGCGCGGGTGCAGACGCGCGAAGGCGCTCGCGATGGCGCTCCGCCCCGTCTCGGCGCTCGTGACGGCGCGTCGTTCAGCCCGCGCTCACCGCCTCCCTCACGAGAGATTCCCACAGCCCTCTGCGCTCATGACGGCGCTCCCTCACGAGAGATTCCCACAGCCCTCTGCGCTCATCACGGCGCTGTGCCCGCTCGAGAGCGTCTACAGATTCATATCCCCACAGCCCTCCGAGCACCCAAGCTCCAGGCGAGCAGAACCTTGCCAAGAACGGAGTGCTCGTCACCGTCGGCCACGGCCATGGCGTACGACAACAAGAACCACACGTGGCATCTTCGCAAGGGGGCGCGCGTCGGTCGGCCCGGGGGGTGGATTGGCGTGACTGCCCCGCTAGTTCGTATGGAAAGTGCCCACTTGCCAAGCGCCATGCCGAGCGCCCGCGGGATGACGCCGCGCCGGCGGCTTGTCGGTGCCGAGTGCGAGTCGCGGAGCTCCCCGCGTCCCCCGCATCAGGGTGCCGCTGTTCCAGGGTACACTGCCAGGGTACTCGTCCCCCCCTCCCCCTGGCATAGTACCCCTGCCTATCGGCAAACCGCGCCGCACCAACCCGGCGTCTCTTTTGGACTGCCGTCACTGCCGAGCTCCCAAGTGGACTCGAGCTTCGAATGGTACGTGCGACAGTCCTCGCAGGAGAGTCCTTTCGGTTCAGCCGCCGAAAGGATCCGTCCAGGCACCAACCATGGCCACGCGGCCGCTCCCGCGGGGAGCCGTCTCGCGAGGTATCAGCGCCATGTCTGCGACTATCTACAGCTGCATCCAGAAAGTAGCTTGTACCGCTAGAAAAAAAGTGATTGGAGCTCACAACTAAAGTATCCCGGAGAGACAGCGAGGGTCCCCGACTTATAAGCCAATGTGGGCGGCGCGGGCGGCGCCGGCCGGCCCACCGCCGCCGTCGCACGGTGCCAGCGCCAGACTATGCTGGTAGCCCGCGGCCACATCTGTTGCGCCGCGCGGTACGCCTCGCACGGTGGTCGGTGTGGCGGTGCTCGCCCCCGCCCCCCACACGAGCACCTCTCCGTCGGCCACCGCGAGCGCGTGGTATTCTCCGGCAGCGATGGCGCTTACGGTGCGCCTTCCTAGCGGCTCGAACCTTGTCGGATGGTGCCGGTCAGGCGGCGGGTGACCCGTACCCTGCGCACAGCCCCACGCATAGACAGCCCCGAGCGCATCGACCACGAAGCTCGCGCAGCGGCCGGCGGCGATCTGCAGCGGCGGCGCTGCGCCCAGATCCGCCGCAGGCACGCGACGCGGCACATAGGCGCTGCCGACCCCGGGCCCGAGTTGCCCGAAGCTGTCGGGCGGAGGCGCGATGCTCAGCCTTCCGCCATAGCCATCGTCGCCCGACTCGCATGCATAGAGCGCGCCCGAGGTCGTGAGGAGCAGCATGTGCGCGTACCCAGCGGCCACCTGCACCACCTTCTCCCCGTCGAGGCCGCCACCCTG
Source organism: Chrysochromulina tobinii (assembly GCA_001275005.1). Classification (NCBI taxonomy): domain Eukaryota; phylum Haptophyta; order Prymnesiales; family Chrysochromulinaceae; genus Chrysochromulina; species Chrysochromulina tobinii. The sequence goes on along the minus strand of JWZX01002101.1, from coordinate 8,342 downwards.
GATCACGTACGGCACGCTCGTTGCGATCTCGTCGACGGAAGGACCAGCAGCAGCAGCAGTGTGGGCGGCGTCGTCGGTGGCCACCGCTTCGACAGTGCGGGCGCGGCCGCACCGGCAGCGGCCCCATGCCCATGCTCGGCCGTCAGACGTGACGGCCACACTGAAGTAACGGCCCGAAGCCACGGCGACTGCCGCTGGAGCCGGCATCGTCCTAGGGGCGAGGGACACGAGGCGCGGCATGCCGTCACGGCAGTGGCTCCCCGACGAGCAGACGCGATCGGCAGCGCGGCCGGCCCACGCCGTGCGCCCGAGCTGCCCCATATCATTCAGGCCCCAGCTGTACACGGCTCGCGAGCGCGCTCCGATGGCGAGCGCATGGTACCGCCCAGAGGCGATCGAAAGCGCTCCCTCGGCCGCAAGCGCACCAGCAACCGGCCCCGGCGTTGATGCGTCGCGTCTACGGCGGCCGCTGCCATCTGAAGATCGTCCAAGCTGACCACTGTCGGGTATGGAGATGCTGTGGCCACCGCGCACGTACCACGCATCACCCCCACCGCGTGAGTCGTTGAAGCCCCAAGTGAGCACTTGCCCGTCGCCCGCAAGGGCAAGCGAGTTGCGACTAGCTGCGACACGCCGCGCCCGGGTGCCTGGAATGAGCTGCGCGGGCCCCGAGCCACCACTTCGGCCTCGCCAGCCGCGTGCGAGGTCGCCGCCGCCCCAGCTGAATATGCAAAGGAGAGAGGCGTCGGTCATTCCCCTCTTGTGAATTATAAACATTGGCTGTGAACGTCGGCCTCTTGACACCCCGAACCCAAACAGTAACGAGTAGAGCTCTACTCGGTCCAGTATGTCAGTGTGCTGATGAGAGTAATATTTCGGTTTGCCGCGAGTTGAGCGTTTCACGCAAAACTTCGAAGTTGCAAGTTCGACTTCTCGTGCAAGTCGACACCCGGACGAGCACAGTCCAGGGCCAGGGTACCCAAGGCCATGCCATCTGGCTCGCACAGCATAGCGCCGAGCTTGGTGCGACCAGAATGGATAACCTTGGGCACTCGTAGGCCAGTCCGTGCTGAGCAGCTCGCAGCGCGAAAGCGGGCGGATGGTCATGTGCGTGCCAGAGATGGGTTTGGGCAAGTATTGAAAACCGCTGAGAAAGGGAAAGCGACAGATCTTCGCAGCAGCAGCTCACTTCCGGCGTTGCCACCACCGATTGAACCGAGTGTATCCTGCACGAGCGAGCCGCATCAGCATGCGCGAGTCAGCAACTCACTTCCAAAACTGACACAAGCGAGGTCAACGGGCGCTGAGCGCAACACTGTCAACGAGCAGCCATCGCTTTGGCACACGGCCTTGACTACCTTGAAGCGACAGAGGAGACAGCCTGGCCAGCAAGCACGCTGGCGCATTCGCTCGCGTTTGGGAATTCTTACGTCCAGGAAGTCGCGATCTGGCCACATCGAGGGAGATGTAGCTCCAGTGCGCTTGCGGGACAGCGGCCAGCCTTGGTGGACCGTCCCTGAGCAGATAGAGAAAGCGGCGGAAACGTGGGAGGGGCAGCTATCATTGCAAGTCAGAAGGGCTCAACAAATCCGCTGCCTGACCCTCGTCGGCCCTCATGCTGATGCGGAGCGCTGCTTCGACAACATGATCAACAACGTTCGCACATCACGGGTGTTGCTGCCAGTCGTGGAAAAGCCGAAAACACTCCAGATGAATTATAATCGGCAAGTCAAGAAGACGACTGGGCCGGTGTGGGACTTGATGGCTTCTATTTGGGCCCCGCGCGCCAAATGGGCTGACAGCAAGTCTTTGTGGGACACCGATGAGGTGGAGCTGCGCCGATTTGACGCCGACTGGAGGGAGCTCCGTAAACTTGGCATCGTGCAGACCATCCTGAAAAACGACGATGGCGACTCAGACTCGGAAGATGGTGACCACCACGCCGATGGATTGGGCGAAGTGCAAGACTGCCACGACGTACTGTGGGAGTTTCACGACCTGTCCATGCAACTCTTCCTGCACTATTCTGCTGCTACCGAAAGTATCCACTCGATCGACCGGATCTCATTTACCGACTTTACCGATGATTTCGAATTGGTCTCGAACGCGTCACAGGGTTTGAGACGGTGTGATATGGACAGGCTCTTCCAGGTCATCAATCTCAAGGGCAAAGCTCTCAACAAGTCAAGTGCAGTCGTCGATGAGGATGACGAGCGTGCTCTCAATCGGCTTGAGTTTTTGGCCTGCTTGGTGCACATTGGGATCATCAAGTACGTGGCCACTGGCCTAATCAGAGACGTCTCGGATGCATTGCACGAGCTCTTCTCGACACTTGACGCTCGGGCGGCAGATGCGTTGGGTTATCTTGGCGATCCGAACGTCTTCAGAGATCGGTACTGCTACGTGGAGGAAGTGGACAAGGTGCTGCGAAAGCACGAGACAGCGCTCCGGATTCTCTTCAAAGCAGTTGCTGCACCGTCTGAATTCTCTTCCAAAGCTGGATTCTCAACAAAGGAAGCGAATTTACTCAGTCTGCAGGAGTTCATGCAGTTTGTGAGGGCTGCCGGTCTCAGCGGCGCCGATCTGTCCGAACGAGACGCGAGGATGAGCTTCTCGTGGTCGCGCATGGTCGTCGTGAATACATCGACCGCGGTCGGCGTGCGGAAGCAGTGCAACTTGCCATTCGAAGGCTTCCTCGAATGCTTGATTCGGCTGTCGATCTTGAAAGCCTTGCCTACAGACTGCGAGATTATAGCCAAAGGGGCCGACAATGCGGGGCACTATATGAAGATGCTGGAGGAGGAGGACCCAGGCCTCGTCTTGCCCTTCAAGACCGCCCGCAAGACAGCGTTGGGCGGCGAACCTAGGCAGCCCGTCGACCGCTGCGTAGACCATCTCATCTCGATCATCATTCGGTCTGTTGAGTCTACAAAGGGAAGCGGCGATATGAATCTAACGGAGAGTGAGATGTCTGCATTTGCGAAGGCAAAGTTGGTAATTGTTTAGCGGCTGGGCCGACAACTGCCCCGGGGTGTGCCTCCGTTAATAAATTAAACTGAGTTAAACATGAAGTTACGATACAATTAATGTACGTAGTTTCGCCGAACGCCGATTCTCGCCCGGAAGGCACTTTCGCCGCTTCCGACGCGAGGACGCGGCGCGGGCATGGGCGCCGGAGACCCTTCGACCCTGAGGCCGTTCCAGTTGTCAGAGCGCAGAGTGAGCGTAGATGAAAACATGCATGCTACCGGTACATGCATGTTTCAAAGTATGAAACGTGCGCGTGATACATATGAATGATGTTCAAACCACAAAACACCTCAGCAATCCAGGTGTGGCTTTAGGCCGTAGTCTCGCCGCACGAGCGCGATGGACAGTGTCGTACCGATCCCGCAGCTTTCTTCCGTGTGGCTCCAGGTGGGGTGCCCACACTCCTCGAACACTCCCAGCACGCAGCCTGTCTGTTCGGCGCGTACCTTTGAGAAAGCCGCAGTGCAGTGCTGCTCGAGCATGATTGGCGGTGGCTGCAAGGACGTGTGCCAATTGCCCGGCGGCAAGCCTGGGCTGTGGGGTCGCTCTGTGACGTACAACGAGGCGCGCGACTTTTGCGCCTCGAACAACATGCGCATCTGCTCACAGTACGAGCTCGGGTCCGGCTTGTGCTGCGACAGCCACTGCGCTGGCGTGCGTAACATGCTCACTTGGACCGAGAACAGTTGCGGCGGCACAAACTCCACCCCTCCTCCGCGTCCACCACCGCCCCCGCCCTTGCGCTCGAGTTTCGAGTTTCACTTCGCGCCGTTCCCGCCGCCGCCACCTTGGCGACCGTTTCGTCCTTCACCGCCGCTCGCGCCGCCCTCGCCATCGCCGCCCCAGCCACCACCTTCACCGCCGGTGCCACAGCTGCCCGCACGGCAGACTCCATCGCGCCCCAAGCCCTCGTCGGAGGCCGTTGGGCCGCGTGCCTCCTCGCTTGAGCCCTCCTCATTCACAGCCATGCTCCTCACACCCTCCAACGTCCTCGCGGCCACCCTGATGCTTGTGCTCGGTCTACTCGGTTATGCAGTCACGCGGCGCGCGATGGCCGTCCTCGGCGTGCGCGTACTTTTCGAGTGGGCGTGCCTCCATCGCCTCCATCGCATGTGCACGTGGATGGGCTGCTGCTGCTGCTGCTGGCACGTCGGCTGGCACGCTGGGCAGCCGTTGGGCAGAGCCTTGAACCAACAGCCAGGGACGAAAGCACGGAGGGCGCAAGTCACTCCACACGTCAACAGGCCGCGCGCTGGGCGACACCATGTTCGTGTGAAGCAAGACCAAGAGGGCGAGGAGGAGGAGGAGGGCAGGGCGGCTGAGGACGAAGACGAGGACGAGGACGACGATGGCGAGGAGGAGGAGGAGGAGGAGGAGGAGGCGGAGGAGGAAGAGGAGGGAGGTGGAGACAGCACCTCCAGCTATGAGGTCGACAAAGATGAGTCGCTGGCAGGAGCGGCGACGTCTTCGCCACCATGCAAAGGCACCGACGCCAAGATAAACAAGGTTCCGGCCGACGCTTGTTGTCGATCGGCTTTGCCCATGGCTTCGGCCGCGCCCGCGAGCCCCGCTACGCCCGGCGAGCATGCGCTCGCAAGGTCTGGCGATCATGATGGGAACTTGACTGAGAACGTTCAGTATGCTGATTGCGCATCCGATGATGATCCATAGACGTTCGTCTCACACCGATGCTCGTTGCTCGGTGGGGGGCCACTCCCAAAATGCTTTTGATTCAATGAGTGAGCTCGTGCACAACCCGACTCGACGTGCGATATAGTTATCCGGTTCAAAAACTCCGGGGGGCGCCGGGATACACAGTTTCCATGTTGTGTGAATGTGAATGTGAATCTTTGTGATTTCGAACTTGGTTCGCCCATCTGGGGTTCACCGCCCACGTCGGCGGGCGCCCTCCCTCATGTGCTCCCGAGTTCATACATAAGGGTCTCGCCGCACTCTCTCTTTTTTTGGTTTTTCTCAGCTCTCCGTCTGCATGTGTCTCATTTCGCAGCATCTCGCTCCTGCTGTGAATGTTGGGTGTCGAATTATAAACATTGGCTGTGAATGCTGTTTTCGTGTGATGTGATTCTAAAGGAACTCGAACTCACAGATCGCGGACGCTAAGTAGGAGCCGGCGATCATGCCGGCGTTGGTGGCGCCACGCGCTGGCATCGTCTGCTCCTTGCTGGCGCTCTTCTGCGCCAAATGTGGCGCCATACAAGCGCCGGTGGCGATCCGCGCAAGGCCTCTTCCAGTTCCAGCTCGCACATGCGCTCCGTGCATGACAGGGCCCGCAGAGACTACTGCTGCCATGCTATCCGGAGCGCTTCTTTTTGGTGCCGCTCAATCGCCCGCGTTGCCATCCGCTGCCGTTCGCATCGCCCTGGCGTCTCTCACGCTCCTCGACTTTCGACCCACGGCTGATCGTCAACTGGCTGACGCGCGCTCCGCTCTCGCGGCATCATCTCAAAAGTCCAACTTCACATCGTCCGACTTTTCAGCGGGTTTGATGGCAATCAAATGGAATCGGCTGGTGCGCGGCAAGGTGATTGGCGAGCTGGCCGGTTTGGCACTCGCACTGCGGGCCCCGTGCACTGGCGCCTGCCTCGTGCTCCTGTCTCACCAGCTCTTCTGGTTCTGTGGCGCCGCCTCGACGCGTGTCGACGCGACCGGCGCGCCGTCGCCCGTGCCGCCTCAGCTTGCCAAGGTCATCGCCACAGCAGACGCCGCCGTGCTCTGCTTCGCCGCTCTTGGTGCTTTCGGCCCGACTCGCGCCGCGCAGACGGTGGGCGCGTTACTCTTCTCGGCCGCCGCGGCGGTGCTCTCAGTCGAGTCACTCTCGAAGACCTTGAAGCGAAGTGGGGTCGAGGGCGGCGGCACGCGCCCTCGGCGCCGCGCCGCGCCTCCATCCATGCGAGAGACGCCATTGATTGCAAGCACGATTGCATGCAAGAGTCCTCGGAGCCGCGCCGCGCCTCCATCCATGCAGGAGATTGCGCGGGAGATTGCGCCGCCCAGCGTCCCAACGGCCACGATGGCGAATCAGATTTGGGCCGAGCAGTGGTGGCCGTTGGCCTTTGCTGCGCACACGAGCCGCACGGCGCCCTCGGCCGTGACCTTAATGGGCGCGCCGCTCGTGCTGTGGTGGGACAGGGCAGGCGGCGCGTGGCGCTGCACGATCGACCGCTGCTCCCATCGGCTCGCTCCACTGTCCGAAGGTCGCATCGCCGACGACGGCCGGTGCATCGAGTGCCCGTACCACGGCTGGGCTTTCGAGGGTGCCACCGGAGCGTGCATGCGCATCCCGCAGCTGGACGAGCCTAATAAGGCAAGTGAGACGAATGGAGCAAATGAATCTGAGGGTACAGGCAGTAGCCTCCCGCTGGGCAGTGGCCCGACCTTCTCCGCCTCGCGCGCGGCGGTGAAGGCACTTCCGGCGGTCGAGGTGCAGGTGACAGCATCTGATAGCATCTGATAGCATCTGATAGCATCTGATAGCATCTGATAGCGTCTGATTGCATCTGACCGCATCCGATCGCATCTGATTGCCCGTGATTGCATCCGATTGCATCCGATGATGAGCGCTCATCGAGCTGCCGACGGTCGAGGTGCAGGGCATCGTATGGGTGTGGGCGGGCGCTCTCTTCGAAGGCGCTTCCCCACATCCGCCCGCGGACGATGCCGGGCCAGTAACGGTGGAGCCCATAGGTACGCTGATTGCCCCTGCTTACATCTGATTGCCGTGCTCATCAGCTCATGACGGTAGTCCATAGGTAGGGAGGGCGTTGCCCATACGGACTACTCCCGCGACCTATATATGGACTGGAGCACCCTATGTGAGAATGTGATGGACCCAGCGCACCTGCCGTTTACGCACCACAAGACCATCTCGTCGCGGGCTCGAGCCGGTCCCATCAGCTTCGGACGTCTCGAGGGCTTCTCATCCACGGGTACAATTGCATGCTGATTGCTGACTCATGGCCTCGTTCGTGGCCTCATTCATGCCCCCATAATGGCCTGCGTGATGGCTCCCTTCATCAGGCGAGCTGCAGTGGAGGCGGCCACTGATGACCTCTGATGACCTCTGATGACCTCTGATGACCTATTGATTGCTCCCTTCATCAGGCTTCGCCGCGACGCGCCAAACGAGCGCCGCCGGTCGCCTCACGTTTCGGGCGCCTCTGCTGGTTCTTGCCGAGACGCACCGCGGTCCTGGCTCTTACTCCGACTGGAACGCGGTGTATGCGGTGCCCACGGCGCCGGGAAAGTGTCGCCTTCTCGTGCGCGTGGTCTTCGAGGTGAGCAAGCTGCCGATTCCACTTAAGTGGATCTTAACCTTTGCGTTCACCAAGCAGCCGATTTGGTGGACCCACCTGACCACGCACCGGATCCTCGAGGACGACAACCCATTCCTACACACACAAGTGCGCATGTACCCCGGGCGGCTGCTGATTGCCTCTGATTGACTTTGAGTACTGTTGAGTGCAGCTCTCCTCTCTCGCCTTCGCTCGGCGCTCAGGGCCACGCGTATCGGGACTAACCCTAACCCTAGCCCTAACCCTAACCCCAACCCTAACCCTAACCTTCGCTCGGCGCTCCCACTGATGACCCTCTCAGGGCCACGCGTATCGGGACGGTGACCCAACCGGGCTGCTCGCGCCGTCTTGGGCACAGCGCGTGTACCTGCCCACCCGCTCCGATTCCATGGTCGCGGCCTTCCGGCGCTGGATCGATGAGTATACGGCCGGTAAAGGTGCCCCGTGGAGCTTGTACTTGAGGAGCTCGGGGGAGATGGATATCTCCGACCCTACACGCCCACCACGGCGCGAGAGCAAGGAGCGAGTACTCGACCGGTATGACTCGCATGTCGCCCACTGCAGCGCGTGTACTGGTGCACTTGCGAACGCGCGACGGGTGCGGCGCGTTGCCGAGGGAAGCGTTGCCGCGATGCTACTGGTCGGTGGCATCGTGACGAGAGTGCGTGGGGCTGCTCTCGTGTTCGCCGCGCTGAGCTTCGCAGTGGCGCGTGCGTGCGCCGCCGTGGATGAGGCGATGCGGCTGGGCACCTACCCGCCGCCACGTAACGTCTCGTGAGAGACAACGCTTCCCCCGCTCCATGCCGCTCGTGAAGTGCTGCAGCGCAGCACATCGCGTGCGGAGTACACATGGTGCTGCTCGCTAAATGGACGGATTGTGAATGAGTTCGGGTTTCGTGCGACAGGATCGTAACCGGGTTCCGTATAAGGCATCGAAATTGAACGTTTCTTCAGAGAGGTGAGGGTCGAGCTCGAATCCAATCGAGGAACATCTGAACA
>JWZX01002100.1:0-25327 GCA_001275005.1 Chrysochromulina tobinii | reverse complement strand
CAGGGACCGGGTTTCGCGCTCACCAGGCTGCTTGTGTAGCTTTGATGAATCGCAATTCTATGTTTCAACGCGCGACCAGGTTTACTGATTATTGGGCTTACTTGTTATTCATAGTGTGCGCTGCTGTGAAAAACCGCGACGGTCGACGTTTCTCTCACGGTTCACGGTACGTAATCGGTAAAGCTGCTCAATGGACGAGACACTGAGTGGCGACTATGTGAAACGCGACCCCCCATGTGCTACGATCCATCTCGTCCGGCCGGCACGCCCACAGCGCAAACTCGGCGACGCCCCCATCGCAGACGGCGCTCATGCGCGCCCGCAGCGCGGCGAGAGTGGCATTAGAGGCGCCCAGGTCTGCGGCAGGTAGGCCAGGGAAGAAGGCCTCGCCCTCGGCGGCCAGAAGCGCCGCGCCGAGCGTCACGCTCATCTCGTACTCGTCGGCGAGTTGCAGGACCATCTGGTATTGCCAAGGAGCAAGCAGCGCGTCGACGCCGCCAGCCCCGGCGTCGTCGCGGGTGGTCCACATGCGAGGGTCTGTGGGGAAGGCGCCCAGCACACGGGCGCGCACGAGCAGCAGCCGTGGCGCCGTGCTGAGCGCGACCTCATCGAGGCACTGCCTGATCGACAACGGCGTCGCGGCGAGCGCTGAGGGCGCAATGCCTGGCGGCAGCGTGACGACGGTGAGGGGCGATGCGGCAGCACCCAAATTAGGGCTGGGCGCGGCATGGGTGCCGAGCATGGCGTGCGCGCCCGACATGGCGCGTGCGCCCGGTAGCGGCCGTGCCGCTGCATGCGCCAGGGATGCGTTACCGGTCGAGGGACGCTGCTGGTGGCGATGCAAGCGTTCGGGGCACAGGTCGGCGGCCGGCCGCGTGCATGCAGCTCCGTGTGCCCCCAATCGCCCCGCCCGCTCCGCCACACCGGGGGGCAGCAACTCGAGCGTAACGGTCCCCGGCGGCCGCGGCACCACTGGGGGCGCACGTCGGGCAGTTGCGTGGTGGGCAGTGTCCGGGGCGGCGGGCGCCAAGTTGGGCGGCATCATCACCATTCCACCTCCGGCGGCAGCTGCAGCGGTGGCGCCCGCGACGGCGCCCGTCATCCAAGGCGGGGCGGCCGGCGGGGCAAGGGCCTGGGTGCCTATCCCGCCTATTCCGCCTGTAGTGGCGTGGATGACAAGGTGATGGTAGTTCGGTAGTCGCTCGATGAGAGAGTCCTTGCGGTCGAGGACGAAGGAGGCGCTCGGCGGTTGGAGGCCGTCGATTCCAACGGCTGCCCCGGGCGACGGGTGCAGGCGCGCCATGCGCACACGCCGCAGCAGCAGCCACTGCCCACGGAACGACGGGCTCGAGGAAGACAGATGCGCATGCAGTTGCTGAACCACGAGCGCCGCCGCCTCGCACTCGACGTACACGCAAGCGGCCATGGGTGAGGGCACATGTGAGGGCGCGGACGCGGGCGCCGCGGCGGCAGAGGAGGAGTTGGCGTTCACATTCACATTCACATTCACACCGGCAGAGGAGGAGTTGGCGGCGGTTGCATGGGGCGGCGGGTAGACGCGCGCATCGGAGATCGTGAGCAGAGCGCGCGGCTTCAGACCTCCCCAGCCTCCCTGTGCACAGCACGCTGCACCCGCTGCCATCGCTGCACTCGCTGCCATCGCCACGCCTGCGCCTGCGCCTGCGCCTGCCCCCCCCGCCTGCCCGAGGATGCAGTGCAACGGTGCGAGCGCATGCATTCGCACGACTAAGTCCACACACGAGTTCAGGGGAGTGCTCGCCGCAGCTTCCCGGATAGTACACGGCGCCGGGTAGCTCCCGCCGGCACCGCCGCGAATGGCAGGCGCCGGCTGTGTCAGCCACGCGCGTGCGAATCTGCTTAGGGCCGCCACCCGCTCCGCGTCGGCTGCAGTCCACGTGGTGTCCGTTGCAGAGGTGAAGAACCCGGCGGCCGATGGGCCAGCCGCCGCCGCCGAACCGACCACTGCCGCCGAACCGGCCGTTGCAACTTCGCCGGCCGCTGGCGCTGCGCCACCGTCGATACCCGCCGCCACCGCGGCAGGCGGCGCCGCGCCCGCCACGGCACCCGCCGCACTTGATGCGCCGGGCGCGCTTGATGCGCTGTCGCAGGTCACCCACGATGTGAGGAGGCGGCCTCGGCTGTTCCTTCCCAATGCTTGGCGCTTGCCCTCGTACCTGTGGGGAGAGCCGGGCGCCGTGGTGAGCACTTGCATGCAGGGTGGCGCTTCTCCCCCGGCGCTTGCCCTCGTACATGGCGGCCGGCTCGAGCCGGTGGAAGCGCATGACGCAGCCGAGGCCATGCGGGATGGGGTGCCCCTTGAAGAACGTGATCGTGAGCGCGTCGGCTGCCGAAGCGCACGTTTCGTCAACGATCGTGATCGCCGAGCGCAGGTCCGTTCCGCGCGTGGGCTTGGGTAGGCTGTACTCGATCACCACGCCGACCACGTGGTATTCCGGCACGGCGCCCACCTGTAACGGCACCTGCGCGAGCGGCGTGTACGCATAGTCGCGTGCGGAACCGCGGCCGCGCTTCGCTGGCGGCGCGGCCGCGTCGGCGGCGTCGGCGGCGTCGGCGGCGTCCGCGGCGTCCGTGGCGTCCGCGGCGGCGGCGGCAAGAACAGCGGCGGCAGCGGCGCCATCGGCAGTGGAGGAGGCACTCCCGCCTGCCCGGCCGCTTCCCGCTGCTCCGGCTGCCGCCACCGGCCGCATCTGCAATGGAAGCAGGTGCGACGGCGCCGTTCCTGACCCTGGCGCCGCCGCACCTCCGGCTCCTGCTGCTGCCGAGGGGCGGCCACCGCCGCCACGTCCACCGAATCCCGATGCCACCGCAGTTATCACAGTCGTCGCAGCCGCGGGCTTGCGTCGCCTGGTGCTACCGGAGACGGTGATTTCGTAGCGATGCGTGGCGTCCTCGATGACTACTGACGCGTGCGCTGGTGCGCCCGTCGGCACGAACGTAACGTTCGTGCGCTCGCCCGGCAGAAGGCTCTCGTCAGTCTCGACGCTTGCGCCGGTGAGTGTGATCGCATGGGAAGGGCGGATGACCTCGCTCAATCGGTCGCACCACAAGCCCCATAATGCAACGCGGACCCGCTCGCTGCTGCCGTTCAGTCGCACCTGCAGTCGAAGCACGGGCAGTGGAACTGTCGGGTCGGCGAGCACAAAGTCCTCGGGAGGAAGCGAGTGAGCGACGACTGTGCGCTGGGTCACTACGCCGGCGAGTACGGATGATGCAGCTTCTGCAGAGTCCTCGATGTCGTCGGGGCTGCATAAAGCCATCACCGTCTCTGGGACACCTTGCATTTCACTCGACAACTCATTCACGTTTCTGAGCATTTCGCCACGTTTTATTTCCTAATTTGCCAAGTGCGCAATGGCTGAGGCAGCCGTGCCAGCCTCGAAGTCGAAGGAGGATGCCATTGATGTGCCTGCAATGTGCGTTCATGTGCAGTCGGCATCGCACGAAGAAGTCGGAGGAGGTCGGCGATGGCGTTGCCGAGGATGAGGAGGTTGAAAAGAATCATGAGCTCGAGGTTTCATCTTCCTACTACACTGATCTCCGAGTTCTCAGTTCGGCCCCGCTCACTACGCCAGCCAACCCTTCGAATTCCAGGCATGAGGCGTTACGCTGGCTGAACGATCAAGTCCTCGAAGAGGCCGCCTTCCAAACGAGCACAGGATCTGCAGCAGTGACTGCAGCAGCACCAGACCAGCTGCCCTTGCGGCCAGCGATCGCTACCCCAGGAGTCAACCGCCCGATCAGGTCCACAGCAGTGGGCTTCATCCCCGGCACGAGGTCAGGAACGGAAGTCGGGTACTCTAGCTCCCCTGGCTTAGCCTTTGGGTTGAGCTCAGGATCGGCTACGCCTAGCGACGCAGGCCAAGCTGCCCTGGAGCGCGCTCGCTCAAGCTCGCCCCGTCTAGCTGCGATAGAGGAAGAAGAAGAGGTGGACGAAGCTACGAGGCCATCCCATTTGAATGCCGACGAGGTGTCCTATGGCAACGATGCGGAGGCTATGGTGGAGGCGGGGCGGCTGGCGGTTGGAGCGGCGGTTGGAGCGACGGAGGCAGAGTCGAGGGCCACTCAAAGAGCCCCGCCGCCATTGCAACCGTGCGCCGCGTCCGAGGCGCTGCCGAGCATCGCACCGCCTCTTCAGCGCCCGCTCGTGGCTGTGTCTTGTGAGGTCCCGCCGAGTGAGCTGACGAGCGAGCCTGGGACTGAGAACGGCGAATGCGTCGAGGTGGATTCGCATCACTCAGACGCTCTCCAAGTGAACGAGTGTTGGGGTGCGGAGCTCAAGCGAGATCTCGCGAGCTGTGATCTCGGGAGCTGCAGTCTCGCGAGCTGTACACCAGGCTTCGTGAGCGGGCTGGCTCACTTCAAGAGTAAGTTTTGCACGGCGTGCTGCGAGGGCATCGCGGTGCCTGCAAGCCGCGTCCGCACTCTCACGCCTGAGATGCAGGTCGAGGCGCACGCCTGGCACGACAACTCGCAGCGTGCGGGCTTTTGGAAGATGGCCTCGCCAGCCATGGGTGGTGGCAAGGTGCGCTTCGCCAACAACACCATCACGTGCGACGGGCCGTGGCTGGTGGTCTACCAAGGGGAGCCTCCCGAGCTCCCGTTTGGTCCGATGCCTCCCGAGTGGGTGTCGGGCGGCCTCGTGCGCTTCACAGTCACCAAGGGGACTCTAGTACCCGCGTACGATGTGCTGCGCGAGAGTGATCTCTTGATCACCTCTGCCTCGCTGCATCTCGAGGCGCTTCGAAGACGTTCTGTCGCCCGCCGCCGTCACGCTGCATCTCAAACGCCCAATGCCTTGCTCCCTCACGCCCTCCCCTTGACTCTCCCCGTCGCAACCGCCGCCGCCGTCGATGCCGCCGCTGCCGGTGCCACCGATGCCGCGGACACCGCCGATGCTTCCCTTGCCGATGCCGATGCCAATGCCGCCGCCGCCGCAGCTGCTGCTGCCGCTGCTGCTGCTGCTGCTGTTGCACCGTCGAAGCAGCAGCTCGCCCGCTCGGCCTCGCCGCCACCCACACGGGTAAGCGCCCACGACCCGTCAGATTCTGTGGTCTACGAGAGCGGCGTGGCCAACCCGGAGTTGCCAGGCTCTGTAGCGGCGCTGGTCCGAGCTTTGAACGCAACCTTACCGAATGTACCAGCGCGATTCCCGCCGCCGCCTCCTCCCAGGGAGCCATCGCCAATCAACCCCCCAGCCCACCTTGACCCCATACTCGCCGCCCGACTCGTCATATTCCCTGACCCTCCCAACGCGACGCTGCCGTGGTGGGCCGTGGCTGCCGTGCCATCGACCCAGCAGTTCCTAAAGCCCACCACGGCCGTAGCTGCCGCCTCGCTGCCGCCGCCGCCGCCGCCAAATAACGGCCATCTGGACTCCTTTTTCGACCTCGTCGCGTCAACATTTGGAATCCCAAAGCTCCTCTCCGCGGGCGCCGCTCAAGCTTCGCCGGCGCCAGCACCGGAGCTCGAACCGGCGGTGGCCCGAGCAGTGGCCACGGAATCTGTGCCGACTTTAGTGCCGACTGCCTCTTCCTTTGCCGGCGGCGCGTCGAGTTCATCATTGCAGCAGCCCGTATCCCTGCTTCTGATGACTGACTTGATCAGGAGTAAGCTAGGCCTTAGTGGCCCCATGCAAGCTGTCGCCGCGGATGCTGCTAAGCAGCTGGGCGTCGATACGAACGGCATGAATACAGCAGCAATCATCAAGCAGTGTTACCAGAAGGCTCAGCCTCAGTTGGAGCCAGATAGGCAGTTCCCAAGCCCGCCCACGATGGCGCCCACACAATCTCCACGTGGGCCGAGTTTGCCGCACCTGCGAGTGCCGACGAGGTCGGCGAGGACGCCCTCGCAGCCCCCCTCGACTTCCTCACTTGCGGAAGACGCGTCAGCTAAGCAAACGACCGATGCACCACCCTCAGCTCGAAATGAGCCTTCTTATGAGGGTGGTGCCCTTGTCGAGCTATTGGCTCTTTCCGAAAGGCTATCCGCGATAACGCCGTTGCCATTAAATCCAACCGAAGATGGTTTCGAAAAGGATGCTGCCGACTACACTGCTGCGTCCTTGACACCGCCGTTGCAATATGATTCCACCGAGGATGGGTTCGAAAAGGATGCCTTTTACACCGCAGAGTCGCACGCGACGCCACCAGTGTCCAATAGCAGACATTGGGATGGATCACGCCCGGGCTCGCGCAGCACCAGCAGCATCTCACGCTCCCCCCCAAGATTCTCTCGCTCGCCGCGATCAGCTGTCAGCTACGATAGAATCAATCGCTTCAGACGCGCATTGGCGCTCGCGGAGGGACCTCAGTGGTGACTCGTGAATATAATATTTTTCATCCTTCCTATTCCCATTGACATACCAAGGGGGCAAGGTCGTGGCAGTCTTTAAGCAGCGGTGTGACGACAGAGCGACAGAGCGGCGCCGATGCGCATGCATGCGGCACCCTGAACGCCCGGAAGCTGTGAAGCACAAGCGGGTGCCTCCGAGCACACGTCGCGCAACATGAACCCGCCGTGCCTGCTCACGGCTCGACGGGGAGCTCGCCAGCGGTTGGCTTGGCAGGGGCTGCGGGCCGCGGGCCGAGTGTGAGGCGCAGCGCGGTCGCGATGGGCACATCGGTCTCCACCAGCGCCAGCTGTTCGGCCTCGTCGAGCGCGGCTACCTGCACGTGGCACACGAGGAAGCTGACGAGGTCGACGACAAAGTGCGTGACGATGGGCACCCACAGATTTTGCGTGAGCGCGAACGCGCCGCCGAAGACGAGCCCGGCGACTGTGGCGGCCACGGCGTACACGGGCGAATCCGTGTACGAATGCAGCCTGCCGAAGACGAGGGCCTGCACGAGCACGGCGAGCGCGGCAGCCAGGGCGGGAGGGAGCGCCACCGCCGTACCGAGCGCCGCGAGGCCGGTCTGGAGCGTTCCGCGGAAGGCCAACTCCTCCGCCAACGCCGCGGCTGTCGAGATGAGCGCAGCGCCGATCGATGCGCGCAACGGCAGCAGGCGTGACCCAAAGGCATACAGTGTGATGACGCGGCTCGCCTGCGTGACCTCCTTGAGCGCTGGAATAAGCTCGTCGGCCACGAGGCTGAGTAGCAGCATCGGCGCCGCCACTAAGATGCCTGCGCGCGTCGTCTCCACGCTCACGGCAAAAGCACTGCCGAGCCACGAAGCGAAGTTCAAGCCAGGCGCAACCCAGGTCAAGAGAGCCGCCACCGGCAGCATGACAAGCGGGTTTGCGACAAAGTAGAAGACAGTGCGCCACGAAAATCGCGGCAGTGGCAGCGGCGGTAGCGGCGGAGCGAGCGGCGGAGTTGGCGTGTTCACAACGCCGGCACAGAGCAGAACATGAGAAGCTGCCGCCAAACGGTGCGTGAGCCGTGGCAGCGGCGACGATTGTACGCGGAGCGAATGCGCCGGCGTAGTGCGCAGCGCTGCCACAGGAGCTAGTTGGAGGTTGCAGAACACGAGAGCGAGACGTATTATTGATCGCACGGCCATCTGTGTGCGCACGCGCACGAGCGATGACTCGGCGCAGCAGGTAGCGTTTCCCGTCGCGCGAAAATCATGATTCACGCGTGCCACTAGAAAATCGCTAAGACAGTCGTCGATAATCTGGGCAGAACATCTCGTGTGTCTGGGTAATTTAACAGTCGTCATTTCGATGCGCTCATCTCGAGGCGCTCACGAAGGCGCCTGCGAAAGATCGTTGTGTAAGGCGGGTCGTCTCTCTGGCTCTCAGCGCCCCGGCGCTGTTGAGCGAATAGGCAGTTTCGATGGACGATCTGGTGGGTGACGATGGTCTCACGAACGCGGAGCGCAACCAGTGCCGAGAAGCCTTCGAGAGGTTCGACAAGGACAACAGCGGCGCAATCAGTGATTGGGAGCTCCGGGCGATGCTGCAATGTACGGCAACGGCCGCCTCGAACTGCCGCCTCGCGCCGCCAATGAATGGCACGGCAAGCCACCATGCCGTCTCACTCGCACCTGCTTTCGCGCGCGCAGCTTTGGGTCAGGATCCGACGGATGAGGAGATCTTTGACATGATCGCTGCGGTTGATGAGGATGGGAGCAATGAGATTGGTGTGCTGCTGCTTGCCATCCCCTGTGAAATCGGTCCGTATTGCCGACGCGCCACTTGACGTACTCGCGCAGACTTCAAGGAGTTTTGCCAGGTGATCAAACTGCAGAAGGAGAAAGCGGGGCAGGATGGAGAGAGTGACACATGTACGCAGCATGCTGGCTCGCTGATCAGATGGCGGCGCTCTCGAGATCTGCGCCCGCTGCGCGCAGCATGCTCCACTGTAGGGCTCCTGACGGCCTCGCCCTCTGAGCATCGCGATCGCCCGACGCCCCCCTTCGGCCGCAGTGGATGCATTCATCGCCTTGGGAGGGAACCCCGACAAGACGGGGCAGATCAGCACAGACAAGCTGCGGCATGTGGTCAAAGAGTTTGGGCTCACCATCGACATCAATCGACTCATCGCCGAGACGGACACGGACCGTTCGGGCTTTATCGACTACAACGAATTCGCCGTCATGATGAAGTGAGACCAGTTAGTAGCGCGCACAAAAACGCAGTTAGCGCACCCCGGTGCTGCGGGGGGCGCGGAACCCGAACCACTCTCAGGCCCGGCAGCGCTGCGATGCGCGAGGTGTGTATACCACTGGAATTTTCGGCATGGGCGCGGCCGCGCAGTATCAAAATTTAATAAAACCGAACGAGCTCTCAGAAAAGCCAGAAAACGGAACGCGGGCAGACGCCGCCCCGAGACGCCCCGGGCTGGGCCGGCGCCGCGCCGCGCCGGTCGCGCCGAGCGCGAGCGCCACCAGCCGCCCGCGCCCCGGCCGCGCACGACCGACGTCCCGCTCCCGGGACGGACCCGACCCGCGGCGACCACCCGGGAGCGCGCGCACCGAGTCAAATAGACGCTCCCGGTAAGACGCGGCCTCGCGGCCGCGCCGGCGTGCGTCGCACCTCAGTCGCGCTCGTCGGAATTAGAGAACCCGTGGGCGGACCGTCGCGACAATACACATTCGCCGGAAAACGTACAAACTGTCTGCAGTCTGGGCCTAAACAATAGTCGTCGAGAATGCTCGGGAGCGGAGAGTTCAGAGTGGAGTTCGCGCAACACGCGCCGCCAACGCTTGCGGCCGCGCGCCACGAAGCCCCTTGATCGAGTGTGCCCTTCTCATGAGATGTAGGATTGCAAGTCGTTGGATTTGAGCGACCGCGAGATGTAGTCCTCGTTGAATTTCGCAAAGGCCATGTATTGCTCTGCGGGCACGGGCGAGGGAGTGAGAAGAGACTATGTGTCGAAGTGGCTGAACTCTCGAGCGTGCCAGGGCGTCCGGACGCCGCCACGCACCCTGGAGCTTGGTGGAAAGGATGCGGTCGTACTGCTCGCGGAGCGCGCGCTCCTTCTCGTCGACGGCCCGGCGCACGATGTCCTTGACCTGCTCCATAGAGAAGAGTGCCTCACCCGTGTGCGGGTCTATGCGCTGCGGATGCCTAAACGTGGCGCTCAGATCGGTGCCCACAGAGCTGGGCCCGGCGCCTGCGCGCACGGTGGGCAGGATGGACATGCGGGGATGAGCGCGGTGCTCCTCAGGCAGCAGGTACAGGTTGCAGAGGAGAGAAAACGTGAGCCGGCGGGGGTGCTTGGCGATGCGGGTGCTGGCGGTTGGCATCGGTGGCAGCGGGATCCTGCCCGACCCAGCAGGCTGGCGTAAAAGAGCCGACGGTCGGCCACGGCGCGATGCGCGTACCTCCATCCGTCACCATGAAGGCAGAGCTGCAGGTGCTTGCGGCGGCAACCGCCTCAGCGTGCGACCGCGTGCGTTTGGAGGCGGGCGACGGCGACTCGGTGAACTTCCAGCGGTGGGGCGAACAGCCCGTCACCATCATCGCCACCTCTCCCGCCTCCTCGCGTGGCCGCTTCGCCATCAACATCGCCGCACTCATGGAAGGGGGGCCAACCCGCCCTCTCGCTGTCTCTTCCCACACGCGAGTAGCGCACTGAAGCCGGTTTTGAGAGCGCGAAACCGCGTGCTGATTCGTCTAGAAAGAGGCACGGGAATCCGCAGGTTCGACTTCCCCTTCCGAAACTCGCGTACAAACTCGCGGACTTCCGCCAAGTACAAGAGTTCTTGGTAGCTGTCCATCCAGCAGAGCGACGCTGGCTCGGCGGACGAGAAGGCGTGGCGCCTCGCCACCGCCATGTTGTCACAATTCGCACAACTGTTCTCCGCCGAGGGCGGCAAGACATTCAGGCCGCGCCACGGGCACAAGCCCGGCTCGACCATGTATCGTCTCCACCTCGCAGCCGAGAAGACTCTCGGATCCGGCAACTTGCGCGACGCGGTCGCACTGCCCGAGGGCGTGGACCTCAACGAGTGGATCGCCACCAAGGCGATCGACCTTTTTAATGAGGTGGAGCTCGTTTACAGCGTGATCAGGCAGTACTGCACCGAGTCGGCCTGCCCATGCATGTCCGCCGGCTCCAAGTTTGAGTACTTGTGGGCCGACGGCAAGGAATACAAGCAGCCGACAAAGGTGACAGCGCCCAAGTACGTTGAGCTGCTCTTTGCGTGGGTGCAGAGCCAGCTGGACGACGAGAAGGTCTTCCCGACAGCGCCGGGCGTGCCCTTCCCGCCCGACTTCCGCGAGCGTGTGCAGGCCATCTTCAAGCGCCTATTCCGCGTGTACGCTCACATCTTCTACGGCCACTACGAGCGCGTCAAGGAGCTCGAATTCGAGCATCATCTCAACTCATGCTTCAAGCACTTCATGTACTGCGTCCTCGAGTTCGATCTGGTGCGAGCGGAGGAGCTCAAGCCGTTGCAGGCCCTGATGGATGGCTTCCTAAAAGAGGACGACGCCAAGTGGGGGCCGTACAGAGCTGGCGGAGGAGCTCAAGCCGCCGCTGCGCCGCTCCCGCCCGCGCGTTCCACCTCCGCCAGAGATCTACCGCAACCACTGCCGCCGCCACCGCCGCCGGGCAACTAAGCGCTTTCTGAAGATAGAGAAGAGGAGCTGGGAAACAGTATCTGTAGGTGTCTGATTCACAGTGAGTGTGTGTGTCCATGAGAGACAGTCAGAGTTGTCACATCAAAGCCGCGGTGCGTCCGCATTCATCGCATCGTGTCAGCAGCGACGACGTTCACAGTGAACACTCAATTTCGTCAAATTCTCAGATTCGCTCGCGTCCAAAGGATGCAAAGATCGTTGTTCGCGATGCTCGTCGCCGTCACCGCTGGCTGGGCTCCAGCGAGCGAAATCAGGATGCCACTCGGTGCAGGCTTCAAGGCTTCCCTCAGACCAACAACTCCACGGCCGCTGCAGCGCTACCGCTCCCAGTCCGTGGTGGCACTCGCAGGTGTGGCGGAAGTCTGGCAGGACTACCTCGGCCTGCTGGAGAGTGCTCCGCTCGTGACAAAGTCGATCACTGCCGGCGTGATCATTGGTGCAGGCGACAGCGCTGCGCAGCTCTTGGCGAGCCGCGACAAAATCGACGCTGAGTTTGACGTGGCGCGAGCGCTTCGCTGGGCTTTATTTGGTCTGGTGCTGCAGGGGCCGTGGAATCACGCATTCTACCTGCTCCTTGACGGCGCACTGCCGCCCACACCCGATCCGTTCACGCTGACGACGCTGACGAAGGTCGGCATCGATCAGGGCATTCAGGCGCCCATCTTTACGATCATAATCCTTTACTTTTTCGCAGTCGTGGAGGGCAAGGGCTTTGGGTACGCAACCAACCAAGTGAAGAACGACCTCGGCGGCATCCTCATCAAGAACTGGAGCGTCTTCCTGCCGGCGACCGTGATCAACATCGGCTTCTGCCCACCGGAGCTCCGCGTGCTCTTTCTGAACGTTGTATTCTTTGGATGGGTCGTTTACCTCTCGGCCTTCCTGAACGCGAAGGAGGGCGAGGCCGCTTTAACGGGCACTCGCACTGGCGCAGGCGGGCGCGACGAGTGACGAGTGACGACGCGCACGCGGCGCCGCATCGGCCATCGCGGTTGCGCTGTGCGCGACAACCGACCACCAACGCACCATGCTTAATCTCTAGGTAGTAGTATAAAAGAAAAAAGAGCAAGACTTCGCAGCCGCGAGCGCGACGTCGGGGGTCGCGACGTCCCGGACCTGAGTCCTGCTGGTGCTGTTCCGTGAGAGACCTAGTACGGTACCTGACCGGGGGCCCGTCCTGCATACCTGCAAGCTCGAAGCTGCATCGCGCCCCATCGTCCAGCGGAATCCGGGCCGCCGGGCGCGCCGGAGCCGCCGCGTCGCGCGGCGGACACGGGACACGCGGCCGGCCGCGCCCAAACGGCGCGAGCCCGACCCCAGTCCCGCGGCGCCAGCGCCGCCAAACGCCGCGATCGCAGCATCGCACCGGCCGGTCGACCGATACCGGCGCGGTTAACGGCGGAAGCCGGGCGTCCGCCGAACGCCGTGGCTGAGCCCGTCCGGGCGTGTGGTGCCCTCTCGCACTCGCTGGCCGGCGACGTGAGAGAAACACTCTCCCCGTCCCCGGCGCGCAGGCTACTTGAAGCTAGCAGCTGGATCCTAGATAGTCGAGACGAGTCGAGCGCCTAGATAGTCTTTCCGAGTCGAGCGCCTAGATAGACGAGCGCCGAGTCGAGCGCCTAGATAGTCGAGCGTGACCCGGACGGACGCGGGCCGAGCGCCGAGTCGAGCGCCGAGGGCGCATGGAACCGCAGCCGTACGTGCGGCACTTCGTGTGCGGGCGGCCTACCGTCCGGATGCGACGCCCGGGGCGACGCCTCGTCCGTCGCCGGCATGTCCTCGGCAGCGTAGCCTGGCGCGGAGACACTTGGGAGCTTGTGCCAGTACGCCTCCGCCAACCTGATCGCCTCATCGAGCGGCTTGAGGCGAACCCACACCTCGTCTCCGTCGACGGCAGGCTCGGAGCTCCTCGAGCGCCCTACACGGCGCTCATCAGTGGAGGCTTCCTCTGGGCGCACCACCTCTGGGCGCACCAGTTCTACAAGCCCCATGGCTAGAAGCTGCGGCAGCGCACTCAGCCGCCAGTCGCGCCACACGTGGCTCTCGATGCCTGCCAAGTCGCTCCAAGTACCGAGAACTCGCACATGTGCCCGGCGCAGCGCTGTACTGCTGATAGGGCGTGCATCCGCCGCGTCACAGCCGTTCACAAGGGCCGGCAGCGGCGCGCGTCTCCGCGGCGGCGGCACCACGTGGAGATCCGCCGCCGCACGAAGCTCAGCCTGGTGCTCTCGCCACTCTCGCCACTCAAGCGCATCGTGCTGGAGGTGGCGCGGCGCGCGCGGCGTGGCCAGCAAGGCATGCACGATGGTGAGCGCTTGCGTAATCTGCTCCTCCTCCGCGAGGCGCGCGGTGCACAGCAGCGCGCCATCGGCCGAGCCCACACGGTTCTTGTGCTGGTAAGAAAGCAGCAGCTGCTGGTAGAGCTGCTTCGCGCCGCGCCAGCGGAAGGCGGTGCGGACCGCCAGAGCACCGACCGTGTATAACGTGACCAGCCCCGTATAGCTCATCGCTTCGTGTGCGAGCAGCGGCGAAGCTGCCCACAGGCCCACAGCGCTCATGGCGACGAACTGGCCGCGCTGCAGCTCGGGCATCGTCACGACCATGTGCGGGAGCAGCAGCTCCAGATCCGACTGCGGCACGTTGCGGTACAGGCCGAGGGCTACGTGACTGCCGTTCCCATGCGCCTCGCGCCCCGACTGAGTGTGCCGGTAGACGAGCAGCACGTGCCGGTACGTGGGCGCTGAGAGGGTCGTCTCCTCGAGCAGGCGCACCAGACTCAGGTCGACCGCCTGGAAGCCCCGGTTCGAGCTGCACGTCGTGTTTGAAAGGGACGTTGGCTCACAGGCTGGCGGCTCGGAGATCCTATCTCGGACCTTGGAGATCCTATCTCGGACCTCGTAGATCCTATCTCGGACCTCGGAGGACGGCGGTGGGCTCAGCTTGCGGGTGAGGTCCCGGAGCAGCACGCTGCGCTCCAGGAGGCGCTCCACGATGCGCTCGACGAGCCCGGCCAGCGGCCGGCCCAGGCCGTCTACGAGTGGGCTGACAGCCGCGCGCCCGAGCCGCACCGCAGCCGCCCCGAGAGCGCGGAGCTTGCGAGTGGTGAGCTCCTCGATCTTCGCGCCTACAAAGTAGCCGCGCTTCTCGATGACGCCTGTGCCGCGGTGGTACACGGTGAGCTTGCTAGCCCAGCTCGGGCGCGTGACGGCACGGCCGTGCGCCTCCTCCGCCGCGTATGCGTCGAAGCCGCCCTCGGCCGCCGACACGAGCGACGAATCGATTGCCTTCCAGTCCATGACCACAGGAACGTTCCACATCTCCTCATCGCCAAAGTGGCCGTGCAGCGCGCGCAGCTCGTCCTCGCGCGAGCAGAGCGTGAAACCCGCACTCATTACCGACCAGTGCAACGACTCCGAAAAAGCCGCTGCCGACGCACGGTCCTCGGCCGAGGCCGCCATCTCGCTTGGGTCGTGACCGCGGTAGGCCTCGTGCAGCGACACCGTCTGCACGTGGTGCCGCGAGCGTAAGCTCGCGCACACGAGGCTGGTCAGCCTAAGGAACTGCTCCTTTTGATGTCTGCCCTCCGCGGTGCCATCGTCGAGCGAGCGCGCGAGTGCTGTTCGCAGCCGCTCCGTCGACGAGCGCTCACTCGAGCGGCACTCGGTTGCCCCCGGCTTGAACAACCGTGCGGCCGCGCGCACCAGGCGCTCGCCAATTGCGCTGACTCGAAAGGCTGTCATGGACGGAAGGCTAGTCATTTGCTGCCATTCAATCCTACATAAAGAGTAGTCAAGAAAACGTACACGTAACCCTGACGTCACCACATACACGAGCACTTACAACCGAGACCAAAGCGTTGTGCGGCTCAGGTCACTGTTTGAGATTCGGGAGGTTGGGCGAGGTTTTGGTCTGCACGATGGCTTGCCTCATCACCACGGTCTGCTGCACTGCGGCGCTTCTGGTGCCGCACGGCGTGCCGCCCGGGCGGCGGCCGCGCGCGCCCGTTCGTTCGGGCGGCACGCTCGTCGCCGTTGGCGCGGCGCCGCCTGCTGTCATCGTCGGTGGCGGCATCGCCGGCCTGAGCACAGCGCTCGAGCTCGCGGGCCGTGGCTTCGAGGTGACGGTGCTGTCGCGCGATGCGAGTGCCGCGGCGACGTACGCCGCGGGCGGCATGCTCGCGCCGCAGTCTGAGCGTCTGGACGGCGACAGCCCGCTGCTCGGCCTCGCGGTCGCCGCCCGCGACTACTACCCGGGCTGGGTGCGCGAGCTCGAGGCGGCCTCGGGCGTGGACGTCGGGCTGTGCGCGAGCGGCGGCTTCCTCGCTCCCGCCATGGATGGCGACGTCGTACATCGCTGGCGGCCGCCAGCCGCCGGTGGCACCTCCTTGTGGCTCGACCGACCGGCGGCGGCCGCGATGGAGCCTCTACTTGCGCCCGAGGCGGTCGGCGGTTGGTGGTTCCCGCAGGACATGTCGGTGGACCCACGCGCGGTGCACAAGGCGCTGCTCAGCGCGTGCGCAGCTGCGGGCGTCATGGTGCGCGAGGGCTCTGCCGCCGTCGCGCTCGAGCTCGCGCCCCACGGCGGTAGCGTGCGCGCGGTGCGCCTGACCGATGGCACTGTGATGCCCACGCCGGGCCCGCTCGTGATAGCCAACGGTGCGTGGACGCGCGAGCTGCTGCCGGTGCCGCTGCAGCCCATCAAGGGGCAGATGCTCACCCTCATGCCGCCGCCCGCCGCCGCCGCCGTGGCGGCTCCGGCGGGCCGCGGCGCGCTGCGCCGGGTTCTCTTCGGTGAGCAGTGCTACATCATCCCGCGGCGCGATGGGCGCGTCGTGGTGGGCGGGACAGTTGAGCCGGAGGCCGGCTTCGACACGCGCGTAACCGCCGGCGGCATCGCCCAGGTGCTCTCCGCGGCTGTGCGCCTCGTGCCTGCTCTCGCCGAATATACCTTGACGGAGACCTGGGCGGGGCTGCGCCCATGCACGCCCGACCTGCTGCCCCTCCTCGGTCCGACGCCGTGGACGAATGTGCACTTGGCGGCGGGCTACCATCGGAATGGCATCCTGCTCTCGCCGCTCTGCGCCAAGCTTGTCGCCGACAGCATCGAGGGGCGACTCACCGCCACCGACGCCGAATTGCTCCGTCCATTTGAATGGACACGCTTCCTCTCGGGCGGCACCTTCGCCGCCCCCGCGACGGCCACCGTCTTCTCGGTCCCCGCGCCCGCCGCCGCGCGCCCGCCTCTCGCGCCGCGGGTCGCACCGACTACGGCCGTGCTCACGGATGTTCTCCAGCGCTCGGTACGGCGCCCGGATGTCCAGCCGCCCACCACGACGCGCCCGGATGCCCAGCCGTCCACCACGACGCCCACCGCGGCTCCGGCCGCGCCGGCGACGCGCCGCCCTGCAGAGGTGGCGGGCGGCGAGGACCGGGGCGAGCAGCCTTACTATGACCCGGACTCGGATGTGAGGGCGAGCATCCGGTGGGCGATGCGCGCCAACAAGGACTTCATCGCCCAGCTGGAGCAGGGCATCGAGCCCAAGTACGGGCAGGCGCGACCTGATGCGGCAGGCGCGGCGCCCGGCGGCAGCAGTGCGGGCGCGGCCAGCGGCAGCGTCGTCGAAGAGGCGCAGGAGGCACTTCCGACTTCGCTCCCCGGCATGGTCGACGGCGCGCGGCTGTGGATCGTGCGGGAGGGCGAGCCCCTGCCTGTGCCCATCTTCGAGGGAAGCCCTCCCCAAGAGTTCCTCGCGGGCTACGGAGACACCGTGCTCCCACGGCCCAATCCGACAGAGGCGCCCTCCAGAAGCGCTCCGCCCTCGGCGACGAGCACGAGGCGGCCGCCGCCGCCGCCGCTGTCGCCCGCGCCGCCCGCGCCGTCGTGGGCCGTGCCCGAGCGTACCGCGGTGGCGATGCCCGCCGCCGCCGACGTGCCTGCCTCCGTCAATGGGAAGGCGATGCCCACCGAGCAACCCAGCGGCTTCTGGGCCCAGATGTTCAAACGGCCTGTGAATGGCGTGCCTGTGAATGGCGTGGCCGCGCCCGTTCACGGCGCCGACGCCGTTGCCTCGGCGCCCACCGCCGTCGCGACCGCCTCCGCGCCTGAGGCCAAGAGATGGGCGCTGCCGACGATGACCCCGCCGCCGAACGCGCCGCCGCCGCCCGCGAGTGACGACGCGATCCACTCGACGGACGGTTACGCCGAGCTCACGAGCCAGGACCAGTCGCACGCCACCCGCGACGCGGTCATCAAGAGCGCGCGCGCCGCCAACAAGCGCTTCCGAGAGATGGTACTCGAGGAGAACGACGACTCGGCCCTGCAGGCGCTCATCGAGGCGGACCTCGCCAAGTACCGCAGAGGCGAGAGTCCCAACGTCTGACCTCTGAGCGCGTCGAGCCGGCGCAGGGCTCCTCCTGAGTACTGTGGCCGCGCATGCGCGCCCGTCTGCTCCGTGCGTGACCGTCAGTGGGGGCCGTGAGTGTTGACGAGCCTCACTGTCGGAAACCTTCTTCCTCTCGTAGAATAAGGTCTCGCGTGTGTGAGACCTTGTGTGAGAGCACGGTAGCTACTTGTGTTCTGGGCGCTTGGTATGGTGCAAATCGACTTGACTTGACTTGCCTGTGGATTGATACTCATCGAAATCCCAAAACAGCGCGGCTCAACGGCAATGGCCGGCGATGTGCCATCGCAAGCCGTCCCAGCGCCGCCGCCAACAACGACGACCCTGTGCCTATGGGAACCGGACCCCGAGTTGATGATTCGCCGCGCACAGGGCCAGGAGCGTGCGCGGAAGAGCGAGTACGCCGCGGAGGCGCGCAAGGGCGCCTTTACCGAGCAGGCGATCGAAACGGGCTCAAGCATCGCCATCCGCGAGTTTGAGAGCAACTTTGCCGTGGAGCTGCGGGCGGCGCAGGAAACTATGACGCAGGTGGAGGACGTCGAGGTGGCCGATGCTGAGACGCCAAACCTGCTCGATTGGTGGCAAACTCAGCTCAAGGAGCTGCACAACACTGTGTCGGGCGCTGCGAGCTTCCTGCCGACCGCGACGCGCGAGAAGCTCGTCGGCCAGATTGTGAGCCAGGAGGCCCTGCTGCGCGAACAACGCGATCGCCTCGCGCCGAAGAAGAAGTTTGGCTTCAAGAATCGCAGCAAGGTGGGCACGAGCAAGACGACGGCGCCGGCCGACGCAGCGGTCACGCCTGCGGCGCCGCCGGCTGCCGCGCCGCTCCCGAAGGCCGACACGTTCCAGGCGCCGGCGGGATGCCAAGGCTTCCGCGGCCATTCCGGCCAGACGCTGATCCGCGACGCCGGCGAGGGCTCCGCGAGCGACTTCGCGCTCGAGCAGCTCGTTGGCTGCGAGGTACGCCTGCTCACGACGAGCACTGCGCTGTGGATCCGCGGGCTCAAGCAGTGCACCGTCTTCGCGGTGCCGGTGGGCGGCTCCATTTACGTGACCGAGTGCGAGGAGTGCACGCTCTACCTGGGCTCCCGCCAGCTGCGCATGCACACCTCGACCAAGGTCGCCTTCTACATTCACACCTCCTCGCATCCGATCATCGAGCACTGCACCGGACTCACATTCGCGCCGTACCCGAGCCCGCTGCCCATCACGCTCGCCGGTGCCTTTGCCGACGCGGCCCTCAAGCCCGAGCAGAACCAGTGGTGCGCGCGCTTAGGCGCCCCTGCAGTAATTGCTGCAGTAATTGGCGCGCGTCTTTGTCTCCCTTCACTCGCGCCGTGTTGGTGTGCTCGCGTGTGCTCGCAGGGAGCTCGTCGACGACTTTGACTGGCTCAAGGCTGCGCAATCGCCCAACTGGGCGGTGCTGCCCGAGGCGGAGCGTCAGCCGCCCGCTTGGTTCACGAAGGAAGGAGGGCAGGCCGAAGCAGCCGGCGCTGCAATGGCGACGTCGACGCCGTTGGATGTGAGGGCGTGCTAGAGTGGTTTAAGGGGTGTGCATGGTGCGACGAGTTTTCTCCCCAAGTTTTCCTCACACGTGGGGATGGAATTCCGCGCAGCTGGCATCGTGGAATCGGAATGAACATGGAGACCCCGTGTTTCCCTCCGGCGCCGCCCGTCGCGCCGCCGCTGCCCTCTCCTGAGCAGCAGCCGCCGGTGCCATCCCCCGAGCAGCTGCAGCACGCGGCTGAGCAACTCACGCGCGCCGTGCACGTCATCTTCGGCGAGTGGACGGCGTTGCGACTCGCTGTCGAGAATGAGTGGGCCGGAGGTGGCACTCGCGAGCGTGCCCTTGCGCTGCTGCAGCGCGTGCGCGATGGGCTGCTCGCATCGGCGGTGGTTCATCGCGATGAGCTCGAGGATGTGATCGACAATGCGCTCGTCGACGATTTCAACATCGAGGCGGACGATGAGAGCCCGCTGGAAATCGCAACACTTCTGTGCGCGCTGCACACCGAGGCTCGCGCGGGTGTGACGAAAACGGCGGACGTGCTGCTAGCTCGCTCGGCTGGAAAGCGCACTTGGGTCGAGGTGCCGCCGCCGCCGCGGCAACGGGGCGAAGATGACAGCTCGGATGAGGACATCGATGATGATAACGACGGCGGCGGCGGTGGTGGCACGTCTGCGATGGATGAGGATATGGGCGGCGGCTGCGTTCGGGCAGCGCCCGAGGTGGATGAGGACGGCTTCCAGATGGTGTCACCGCGGCGCGGCCGTGGGGCCAAGGTCGTTAGTGGCAGGCAGCCAGCACCGCAGAGCATGACGGAATAGCAACAGCAGCTCAGCAGGGAGTGGGCCCCTCCCTGGTGGTGCGTGAGGAATGAGGGACATTCACATTGACCGGACGCCGTGGAACGTGCCAATGGTATGTCACGATCAAATTTCGTAACGCTGAATGGCCCAATGGTTTGGGCATGAGATCCGCACACATGCATCCGGGACACACGAGTCACGACGAGACGAAAGTTCGTCCGGAGGACGCATCGGAGCGCGCAGCAATGTCCAGCGGAGGCGTGACCGCGCGCGCCCGTCTCGAGACTCGACGTTCCGGGGCGCAGACGATTCACGTTCCCGCTCCGGTACCTTAATACGGGGGTGTATAACACTTATCAGTGTAATTGCCACGGCTAACGGTCGACCCCCGCGGCACACCCGTCACGTTACCGTCACGTCGGCCACCAAGCCGGGGGGGGTCACATGCAGCGGGGCCGGCGGCGCTTATAAAAACATAAAGTCCATGCTCAAGTCGACTTGCCGGTGAGCGCATAAAGCTGCCGTGCTTTGGATGGCTCCTCGTCCTTGCATTCGATGGTGCCTCCATCCTTTTTGGCGGCGATGAAGGGAACATTCGAGCCGACAGAGCTGCACTTGGGGCGCCGAAGCGGCATCGGTAGGTTCGCGGCGCTGCCGTCATCCGCCATTCTGGTGCCGGGAAGGACGTTGGCGCATTTGGAGTAGGCTTTGGGAATATTGGGGTTGCGCTGGCAGAGATCGGCGAGGCCATCGACGGTGAAGGGGAGGGTGGCCTGCTCGCATGTGGCGTCGCAGCGCTCTCGCAGCTGGTGTACGACCAGCTGAAAGTCGGCCGGAGTGTGCATCGAGTGCACGGCGAGGGTCGTGTTGGAGATGTGCTGCGTGCACAGCCCTCGCTCCGAAGGCGACCGAAACTCGTACCCATCATGCACGATGTGCCAGCCCCAATGGATCGGAGTCAGGTTGGGGAAGGGCGCGATGTGCGCGAAGAAGCCAAAGGCGCTGTCCTCGCCCTTGACCCAATACGGCGGCTCGTATCGGGAGGACGCGTTCTGCCAAAAGTCGTACACGAGCCGCGAGCCGGCGATCCACTGGACGAGCTCGTAGCTCATGCCCCACATGAGGCCCGCGGTGTACGGGTAGGGTCCGATCGCGTTGCGCCCCTTGGGGAGCAGCGGGCACTCAGCCTTCTTAGCCCCCGCCGCCTGGAGCGGGCCGAAACCGTAGCCGCACGGCTGGAAGTCCTCGAGTGAGTAGGAGCACCAGAGCGTATTGCCA
Organism: Chrysochromulina tobinii; assembly: GCA_001275005.1. Classification (NCBI taxonomy): domain Eukaryota; phylum Haptophyta; order Prymnesiales; family Chrysochromulinaceae; genus Chrysochromulina; species Chrysochromulina tobinii. The sequence goes on along the minus strand of JWZX01002100.1, from coordinate 4,266 downwards.
AAGTAGAGTGGGCCCGCGCGCGGCGCGAGCTGCGTGCGCAGGTTCACCTCGAGGCGCATCGTGTGGATCCATGAGTCCCAATCTGGACAAGCGCGGGTCGTCACGCGCGGGGTGGTGGTGAGCAGCGCGTGGCGGTGGGCATGCGCGTCAGGGAGGCGGTGGGCATGCGCGTCAGGGAGGCGGTGGGCATGCGCGTCAGGGAGACGAGGTCGCACGATTGGGCTCTGATCGCAAGCGGCGATACGGGGCGGCAGCAGGCGCAGGCAGCATGCAGCATGAGCAGATCGCGCACCAGCTTTGATGAAGAAGCGCGTGCCACGATGCACGACGACACATTGCTGGAACCACGCGATGATCTTCTCGCCCGTGCACTTAGGGTCGCCACGGTACGGGTCGCGCGTTGCCTCGCGTGCGTTGACGAGGGCGAGGTCGCGATGTTCGACGTGCTCCGAATGCAACTGTTCCACGATCGCCTCCTCATGCCCGTCACCCTGATACGTGAGCAGACCGATCACGAACTCGCACCGCACGCGCTCGTCGGGACCGAGGTTGGCGTACTCAGGATACCACAGGTCGCGCAGCAGCTGCCGCCGCGCGCGGTTGCGCTCATCGATGCCGACTGGGAAGCCAATGATCGCAAAGTGCGGCTCGCGGCGGCGGCGTGGCGGCGCGGCAGACGCAGCGCCAACCACAGGCAGTGGCGCCGCCGTCGCCGATGCCGGCATGACAGTTGGGCACGGAGCATGTTGCTGCTGCTGCTGCGAGGCGACATACGCGGTGCCCGCACGGCTGGAGAGCCCAAAATCGCGTGGCACGACTAGATGATCGATGAGGCGGATGATGGCAAACGTCGCCACGGCGACCATAGGCAGCTGAAGTTGCCTCACCATTGGACCTCAGCGTTGCAGTTCAATACGTCATGCAAAGTCGATTCGACGCCGCATCACACGGTTGTCGCGTCTGTCGTGTTAACGTTCACAGGCGCGTTAGCCTCCGTTAGGTTCCTAACGGCGCCGAACATGCAACCGTTTGCCGAGGTTCCGATCTTCCGTTTTCAGAACCAAACCGAGTGGTGACGGGCCTTCTAAGAACTAGGGTGAAGGGTGTAACTATCCCGTGTATCGGCTACATTGTGTATCGGGAACACACAGGCATATTACGCATTAATACATTTGGATTTTGCCATGGATTCTACATTTCGCACACGATGTGTCACAGTCCTCACACGCCCTGAATCGAAGTGAGAATGCAAGCCGACTTACGTTGTTTTGACTTCAAATGACTCAGATCTCAGTGTCGGCGCGCGCCGTCTTGAAGTTGGAGTACGGGGAAACCATAATATGGTTCGCGTCTCGCTCTCGACTAGGCAGGTGACTCATGGCATGACGGTCATGGCTCATGTGGGCATGGCGGAAAATGGCAGAATGGGGATGAAGCACATGGAATGCACAGGTTAAGCAAAAGTTGGTTCGGCAGGATATCATGTTTGATCTCGATGATGCTTGTCCCCAGCCATGGGTCGATCGGTGCTGCCGCTTCCGGGATCCCAATCATGAATGGCCATGGCCCTCGACGCGGACTCCAGCCTCGCGCAGCGCGTCCAGCGTGGCCACTAATGCATCGCCGCAGCTGAGCGCCAGCTTCTGCAATGCCCAATTTGGTGCCGCAGGCCAAGGGGCCACGAACAGCACGAGATCGCGAGCAGAGTGGCACGTGCAGAATGGCACGTCCCGTGGCGCGACCCACGTGTTGGTGACGTGGCCGGTGCTTGGGTCGAGTGTCCTGATGAACCCCGCGCCCACGCGCAGCGTGCGCACGTAGCTGCCACGCCATGGTACGCCAATCTTGGTGACGGTGAAGTCCCGCGGAGCCGGATGGATTGAAGGTACCGAAGGCGCAGGACAAACCGCCGTCGTCGCCGTACTCGGCGAGGGCGAACCGGCGGCGTCGAGAGCCGAGGCCCACGAGGAGAACGGCGTGGGCCCGTCTGAGCTGAAGGTGCCGCCCGAGTCAGTCGGCGATCCAGATGTGCCGCGTAAGTCCGCGGCCGAGACCGAGGGCTTCTCACTCAGGGTGGGCTTGGTTTCGGCGATGATCGCGATATGCTGCGTAGGCTGCTGCGGCTCAGGATAGGCGAGCGCCCAGCGCCGCGGCGAAGTCGCGCAGTGGCGAGGCTTCGGGATCAAGCTGCTGCGGCCAGCGGCAGCATTGGTGTCTCCGACATGTGCGGGTGCTACAGAGGCAGCGTGATCGGCGCGCAAGGCCAATGGAGCGGCTAGGCCCTGACGGGTCCTTGCAAGCTTGACAGCATGCTCTTGTAGGCGTGGAGATTGCGAGTCATCCGACAGCCGGGGAGGAGGTGTCGTGGCCGACAAAGTGGTCAGCGACGTGGCCACCGATGCGTCGAGCAGCAGCTGGGCCGCCTGCTGAGGTGACATGCGCATCACTCGGGGCGACTTTTTGGCATGCCGCGAGCTCTTGGTGTTTGGCGTCGCGCTAGCGATGAAATCGGCGCCAAGCTCGTCAACGTCGCGCCGCATATGGCCGATTCACACGAAGGGGAATCTAATTGAGGCGATTCAGAAACGATTGAAGTTCTTGTCACATTCAAATAATTGCGGCTCGTCTCGCCCGACGAACTCAAAATGAAACGGAAATGACACTGGAGCTCCAGGTCCTTCTTGGCTTGACTTGACTTGCCTTGTCTCCGTGTTCTCGTCGATGCGTGAAGGTTGAGGCAATCCCAGGATGCAGCGCTGGCTCGAGCAGCAGGCAGAGAACCTACAGAAGGAGTACGATAAGGCGAACACACCACAAACTGGTGGTGCCGAACCGACGAGATCGGCAGATCCGGACGCCGGAGCAGGGCCTTCCTCTGGGGTGGAGGCGACGCCGAGCTTCTCTCGCTTCTCGTCGCTCACCTCCGCGCTCACGCCGACGCTAGACCTGAGCAAGCAGCTCGGCGAGATCACCTCCGTCGGAAAGCAGATTGGCGACATCAAATCCGTCAGCAAGCAGCTCAGCAACATCACCTCGGCGCTCTCCTTTCCTCCGTCTGGCCCGCAGCCCGCCGACGGGGACGCGCAGAAGGCACCCGGACGCTCAGAGGACGCCATCGAGGCCGACCGCCTCCGCAGCATCGTGCGCCAGCTCGAGGACGAGGCGCAGCGCGCAGCTCGTCGGATCGCCACGCTCGAGGAGCTGCTCGAGGAGCACGAGGGCGGCGAGGGTGGCGGGCGCGGTTCCTTAGGCACGGCAGTAGGCGTCGACGGCAGCGGCGGCGGCGCGGCCGAGGAGATGCCAGCCGAGGTCGGGGAGGCGCTGCAGGCGGCGGTGGCACAATCAGAGCGCGCAGCGCAGCGGGTGGGCCAGATGAGCGACGCGTTGGTGCATGCCCGCATACAGGCCGCCGAGGCGGAGGCGCAGGCCAGCGCCGCACGCGAGCAGGCTGAGGCAGCCCAGGCCGACTCAGAGGCGGCCCGGGCGCAGGTCGCCGAGGCGCACGCCGAGGCGCAGGCAGCGAGGGCGGAGGCGGAGAAGGCCAAGGCTGAGGCCGCGGCTACGGCCGAGATGGCGGCGGCAAAGGCGGCGACTGCGGTGGCGGCAGCCGGAGAGTCCGCAGCAGCCGAAGAGTTGGCGGGGGCGCGGGCGGAGGAAGCGGCCAAGGCGGCAAGGGCGGAGGCGGAGGCGGCGAAGGCGGAGGCGGCACAAGCCAAGGCGGAGGCGGCGGAGGCAAAGGCGGAGGCGGAGGCCTCCAAGGCGGCATTGGAGGTGGTCAAGGCGGAGGCGGAGGCCTCCAAGGCGGCATTGGAGGTGGTCAAGGCGGAGGCGGAGGCCGCCAAGGCGGCGGAGGCGGAGGCATCGTCGTCGGTAGCAACTTCCGACTCGGCCGCGGCGACGACGGCCGGCGCCTCCGAGAAGAGGAAAGGCAAGAAGAAGAAGAAGAAGAAGGGTAAAAAGGGCGACGTTGACGACGATGACGACGACGATGCCGATGGCGAGGCTGACGACAGAGTGGAGGAGCCGGCCGCTGCCACGGCTGCCGTTGACGCGGCGCTCGCGGCGGCTGAGGCGCGCGCGGCACAGGCAGAAGCGGCGCTGGCGGCGGCGGAGGCCCGCGTGTCAGAGGCGGCGGCGGCGGCGGCGGCGGCGGTGGCGGCGGCGGAGGCGCGCGCGGGGTTCGAGGCAGAGGCGGCGGCGGCCGCGGCGGAGGCGGAGGCGGCGGCGGAGGCGCGCGCGGAAGAGGCAGAGGCGGCGTTGGCGGCG
>JWZX01002099.1:0-18459 GCA_001275005.1 Chrysochromulina tobinii | reverse complement strand
GAGAAGTACCTTCCCTCATACAATAGGTGTACATATCGTACAGCGCACGGTTTCGAACCCCGGGGCGATGGCATCGCCTCGGAGGGGCCTCGCCGTCCTTGTGCGCTAACCTCAGGCCGATACATGCCCAACATGGAACGGCCTGAGGAATCCTCAATCATTATATACCCAAAGGCTAAGATACCCGTCACAGATATCCCCACAGCCCGACCGGTGCGGCAGCACTATCGATACAGTACCCCGTTCGCTTCCGTACCTGAATCCTGATTTCGGGGCGCTCGTCGCGGTCTCCAGGACGCTGAACCCATGGACGTCGGCGGGTGGGCCGCAAAGGCACTCGATTCGCTCGACTTTCGTCACAAGATGCTGATGCTTCACCACCGTCAACGCGTTTGTACCTAGCCTGGAAGACGAGGTCTATGGAGCAGGACGAGGATGAAGAGGAGGACGAGGAGGATGAGGAGAGGAATGGCGAGCCCGCAGCTGAGGAGCCGACGCCAAATGAGAAGCATGAAGAGCCGGCAGCTAAAGAGTTGGCGCGACCCGCCATCGTTTACGGATGGCGCCAGATGGCTACAGACTCGTGCCTTGCCCTCCTCCTGGGCTCGCTCGTCACGGCGTTGTCCCTCTTGGCCATCTATGCCATTCCGGAGCAGCACGCGAGCAATTCTACACTGCCCGCACTGCCGCCGGCATCCCCGTCATATTCATGGTCGCCGCCGCCGCCGCCGCCGCCGCCGCCGTCGCCGCCGCCGCTGCCGCAGGCTCCACTGCCGCAGGCTCCAGTGATGCTGCTGCCGCTGCCGCCAGAGGCTCTACCGCCGCCTCCAGCGGTTCCAGCTCCGCTGCCACCGCCCCTACCACCCCTGGGCCCGCTCGCTCAGGCCTCCGCGGAAGCTCATAATGAGCCACTCATGCCCTTCCCACCTCCAGCGCCCCTGAGTCTGGTGGGGAAAGACGCGGCGGTGAGCGACGCGCACGCGCTGTGGCGTCGGTTCGGCGGCTCGCCAGAGGAGGCGGCGCACGAGCTTGCGCACAATCGGCTCACTGCGGACGAGAAGGGCCAGCTCCTGCGCGGCTACGGCTGGGATGGCTACACGCAGCGCTACGGCCACTACACCGGCAACATCCGCGGCATAGCCTGGCTCGGTCTCCCTTCGATTCGGCTGCAGGATGCGGGCGCCGGCTTCCGCACGATGCACTCGCGCATCACCGGCACAGTCACGAGCTTTCCGAGCGCCCTCGCGGCCGCGGCGACCTGGGACCGCGCCCTCGTCTCCCGGTACGCGCGCGCAATCGGAGAGGAGTTCAAGGCCAAGGGCGCGAATGTCATCCTCGGCCCGGGGGTCAACGTTGCGCGCGTCGCGATGAACGGGCGGAACGCAGAGTACCTGAGCGGCGAGGACCCTTATTTGGGCGCCGCACTCACGGCCGAGTATGTGCGGGGCGTCCAGGGTGCGGGCGTCGCCGCATGCGTCAAGCACTTCGTGCTCAATAGCCAAGAGACGAATCGCAACTCCGAGAGCTCGAATGCAGGAGATCGCGCCCTGTGGGAGGTGTACTATCCACCGTTTGAGGCGGCCGTGAAGGCGGGCGCCGCCGCGGTCATGTGCAGCTACAACAAGGTCAATGGCTCGTGGGCCTGCGGCGGCTCGCCACGCCTCTTCAACGACCACCTGCGGACTAAGATGGGCTTTAAGCCTTGCGGCCGGTCATTCACGCCCACCGCCCCATCTGCCGCCGATTTCAGCGAGCGCAGCGGGCGCAGAGACGCCCGCCACGACGCCCGCCCTCGAACTCCGGATCAACATGACCAACAGCGGCGCTGTCCCTGCCGCCGAGGTGGCGCAGCTCTACCTCGCCTTCCCGCCGGGCTACGCTGAGCCGGCGCTGCTGCTGCGCGGCTTCGCCAAGACGGCGCCGCTCGCGCCCGGCCAGGCGCAGGAGCTGCGCTTCGAGCTCTCCGACCGCGACCTCGCCGTGTGGGACGTCACCTCAGAGGAGTGGCGGCGTGCGACGGGCCGGTTCACCACCACGATTGGGCGCTCATCTCGCGACGAGCACAGCCTGAGCTGCGTCTTTGACGCGTGAGCGCGTCCGCGCAGCGATCATATGCGCCAGTCCACGAGAGCTGCGTCTCAGTGCGGCCCTTTTCCGAGTTCGACGGTACTTCGTACTAGCAAGGGCACCACACTGAAAATTGGCGTGTGACGAGGCGGCGGGGTGTTGGAATTTTCCGCCGCGACCGGTGGGGCGCAAATATTGCCAATTCCTCAAAAGACAAAACGAAGCGCCGAAATAACTGATACTTATCCGGTAAAAAGTCACCGAGGAGCCGGGACACACACTACTTATCCGGTACTGTACTGAGACAAGATACAGTAACGAGGCCGCGAGAGGCTCGACAGCCGTTCGACACTCTCATGGCGCACCAGAGCGTGGAAATAGCTGCCGAATCCAGCCGACGACCACATGCTGCGCAGGTTAAATACCGGAAGCAGCCCAGCGAGCGCTTGGCTCGCGCAATGGGCGCTTGCTTCCCCACCCACCCACACCTACACATGTGCTTGCCCGCGCGTGCAGGCCTCCCGACCGCCCCCCCCTTAGCCTTACCGGGCTGTCGCCCCCCCGGCACTAGGCACACTCAATAGGCGGCTCACGCCTCGTGCGCATGCGAATAGGCGCACCACGGGCGCATCTGCTCCGGCAGGCTCGCCTCGAGCATCGCCTCGAGCGTCATTGGCGACCCGTATACGTGGCCCCGACTGTGGGCTGCTCGGCTCTGTAGATCCGTCGCGTGGCAAGCTGCAACCGGGCGGCCGGACTAGGGGAGTGTCGCGACTCGTACGCGAGTCGCGAGCATCTCGAGCATCAGCGCAACACTGTCTTTCGGGTCGTCCCAGTCGCTGATCTGGAACGCGCGCGCTGCATGCGACCACAGCAAGTTCTGCATGTTCGCAACCGTTGCAGGCGAGATTTCAGTCAGTCCCTTGATGTGGATGCGGCCCGCGAGGAAAGCATCCCGGGATAGTAGCACGCGAGAGTCATTATGCCAAGGTCCCCACAGTAGCCCACCGGTGAGGTCGGTTACGTTGTTGAAGTACACTGGGATGCAGCCTACGGCGACAGAATCGGCAATCGAACGGCGATAGGGCGTATCACCGGCAGGCTCGAGGCAAAAGATGCTGTCCAGCTTTACTTTGGCAACGAGGTTGAGGGACTTTGTCAAGCCGCCAAAGCCGATGTGAATCCAGGTGCAGAGCGAGCGGAGTGCTACACATTGCTGCGCAATTCGTCTGCGCACCTCGACGTCGCCATGTGTGATGGATCCCACGAGCGACATCAGGCGAGGACGTTTGCGGGAGACATTGAAGGGCGGGTCTTTGCCCCAGTGCACATTGCTCGGCTGGGGTAACGAGTAAAGGTTTGGAAAGGCTTCGATGTCCATCAAATCAGCGGCTGATTGTTTGTCTACCATATACTTGAGGTGCGACGCCATGGAGGCTGGCGCCACAGCGCTAAAGGAGAGGCGAATCATCCGTGAAAAGAGCCCCCTCGGGTGCGACCACCAGCCAATGCACGGCGCCAAAGCAAAATGTTCAAGCGGGCAAATCAAAACATGTTTAGCGGCAGTGGACTCGTCCAGATGTATGAGATGGCGCTCGAGCTCTTCGGCAGAACAATCGCTGCATGATCGTTTGATTTCGGCAAGGTTACCCAACCTTAAGCCACCCAACGTCAGCGCCGGTACAAAGAAGAGGTCAGCTGCATGTGCGCAAAGCGTTCGACACGATGAGTGTTGAACTCGGAAATGCCACAATGCAGACAGTGCGCGATTGCTGGTGTGACGCCAGTGGCTGGCTTCACGCGAATCTCTTGGTCCAAACGCCTCTGAAAATGCTCTGGGGCTCGTGGCATTCCAGTTTGAACACGGCGGAGGCAACTGATAGATGTAGGTGAGAGTGCGACACCCTTTGGGTCGGCAATGGTCATGCTCTAGAGATGTCTCTGCCGAAGTGCTCGTGCTAATCAGCAGGATAATCGCCAAAACATAATTGCGCTCTCGGTAGCGATCCCTGCCGTCGAGATACATTTTGGCTGCTTTGGCTACAACCGCGGCCGTACCAGCAGCTCAGAGTGCTCTGGACTTGCTCTGTACTTGCTCTGGACTTTGCTCGGTGACCAGCAGGCTGTGAGGCAGTGCCCTCGATCCAGGGCCGAGACCGGCTTCACCTGACAACGTCTCCGATCGTCACCCACAGAGCTCGGAAGTCGGTTTGGAAATTCACTTCTAATCCACTTCCGAACGGCATGTGCATGCACGCTGATGCACGTCGAACAAATGAGACGCGCTCTCTTCGTTAGTCATGAAACGTTGGGTCCGGGCAATTGAAATTGACTTGACTTGACTTGAAATTGCTTGTGGCGTGAACGGCTCTTGAGAAAAAGTCAGCTCCCGAAATCGAAACCGCTTTGCTCACGAAATCTCTGTCCGTTAAATTGTAGAGGTTTGTCGAAGTGGTTAGAGGTTGAGACATGTGCATCCCTGATCTCAGTCGCAAGCCGCATCCTGAAGTCACTTACACACAAAATGCACTGTATGGCAGTTCTTGGCACGTCAGTCCGCGGCAGAATTCTGCGCAACTGCGCCCACTTTTCGTAATTGTTCGAGGCCAAGCATAGCACCGCAATTGCCCAATTCAGGTGTGTTCGCCAGTTCGCGAGGTTGGGTAGCTTGTTCAGTTATACATCTCTCTCTACATGCAACATGGGTCACGCTTCCGAGTTCCAAAGGGCCGAGTTCCGTGGATCTGCGGACGTAACTTTACGTTCCGACTGTTCTTTTGCATCATCGCATCGACCCCTTCCCAGTGCTTGCTTGGGCAATCGTGGCGTTGGTGGGTTGGTGCACTTTTGACCGAATCAACCATCACATTACATCACATCTGTGCCCGATTTTGTGAGAGGTTTTGTGAAAGCGCTGCTTTTCCATTGTTGGCGACCTGCACCCATTCGGGAAGGTAGTATTCGGAACCGTTAAACTGTTTGCTCATGTGATGGCTTGGTCGATAGATGTCCCTCGGAACAATGACGCGTCCCGCAGGAAGATGAGATAGGTACGCCGCCCACCATCCAAAGCTGCTCGCGCCGATGACCAAGGCGTCACAGCCCCGCAGGACCGCCAGGTCAACGTACGGATCGGTTGAGCCAGAAAAGAAAACTGGCTTACTACCTCCCGCCCTCGCGAGGTGCAGCTTGGCCTCGGCGATGTCCCTTGTAGTGTTGGCGTTTTGACTGCCTCCAGCGGTGACGATGAATGAAATGTTACGGTGAGGAGATACCGTGGTTTGCAGGACCTGGGCCATGTGCCGCATTCCTTTGGAATAGTACTCCCAAGCCACCGGCTCGTAAACGCTTCGGTACTTCCCTAGTTCGAGCTTATCGCCCAGTCGGACCTGCACTCCAATGAGAAGCCGACGAGCACTCTCGGTGCCTGTTCCTCGAGCATTTTCAAGGATGGAGCTTGCAGCATTCCATGTTGCGGGCGCTTGCGCAGCGAGTGACGGACGGATGACCTGTTCAGCGATGGCCTCAAAATATTTGTAGCTCTGGAAGTATCCGACGAGCTCGACGAGACCGACTTCACAGTGCATTGGGGGAGAGGCCACCCACGTCTCGAGGCGGAGCAGGTCTGCCTCACCATACGAATTCGACTTGCTCTCCTGCATTGTGAAAGTGCAAGCTGTGCAGTTGCGCAGCAAATTGGGTATCTCATTCGCATGCGTGGTCCCAAAGACTCCGAACGGCCCAGACTTCTTGCAGGAAAAGTTTGACCGTTTCTCCGAGTCCTCCTCGTACAAGGAAAAGTTTGACCGTTTCTGCGAGTGCTCCTCGTACAAGGTTACCGTCTTTACAAGGTTGGGGAATTGCTTGAATAATGCAACGCCCGGCAGATCGATAGTTGAAGGCACGTTCAGGGCCACCGGAGAGGTCGGTACGGAGGCTTGCAGCCGTGCTGCGACTCCCAGCAGCCCAGCCCATTCGAACAACAGGTTGCCCACGCGCCCGGACCACTTAGGTGTCACGAGCACTTGCCGCAGCGGCATACATGTACGTTAACGACGACGAGTGTTCGGAAATTTTTGCAACTGCATGCATTCCTTTTGTGGCTCGTTTTTACGGCAACGTTTGCGTAGGATATGTTTGACGACTGATTAAGTAAGTGCAGTGTAACTCTTTTTCATGGGTTGCACAGAAAGGGAAATTGGCCCTGCTATTTCAGAGATCTGGAAATTAGCGAGTGCAATTAGCCACGCTAAAAGGATTCCCTCGCACACCTCATGTCACCTCGTGTGATGGCACTGCGGCGCCTCTACGCGCGCTGCCATCTATCGCCGTGCTGCTGTCAGGCCACTTCCGTGACACGCTCGAGAGCGCAGGGACGACGGCACCATTGCAACGCTTCCTGGCACAGTGCGATCGTTCCAGCTCGCACTATGCTCTTTTTGTGCACACGTGGAATAGAACGGAGCCCGTCACTACGACTTACTACAAGGCGGCTCGACGAGCCGCTGCTTCGGTGAATGTGACGCGCCTCGTGCAGCTACTGCAGCCGGCGGGACTCACGATTGAGCAACAGACCATTGCATCATTGGCGATGCACGAGAAGTGGGCCCTCTCTGGTATGACCGTGGCGGGCATCAAGGCTGCCATCTACTCGATGAGGGTTGCAGCACGCATGGCAGACGATCATGTGGCCCGTCACGGCTTCGCGCCATTCGACGTGTACGTCCGTGCGAGGCCAGATATGTACCGGCTGAGGCAGGGTGGCTCGCTGCCGCGCTGCGTTGTGAGCTGCTGCTTCAACGCGACGGTCGACGGCGCCCTGTACACGGCGGAAGCGACGCCAGGCGGGGTTAGGGAGCGAGGCGATGTAGGCGGTGGTGACAATTTCGTTTGGGCGCGACCGCACGTATGGAGCCAAGTGTTGTACCACTGGGACACGCGCTTTGCGGCGATCAGCGAGGCGACCTGGCAGTGGAACAAGCACAACCCCGAGGCGATGGTTGCGCAAGCGGCACAGGAGCTCGGATTCCGCAGCCTCGGCTGTGGCGGGCTTGCGCCAGGTATGCGAGGCGAATGCGCAGCCGCATGCGACGAGACGACAAGACGAGACGAGACGAGACAAAATGTACAGGTTCACCACAAAGATGCACGCGAGCCACGAGCACCCGGGGCGCCCTGGAGAAGGAGCGATCGCGGTGAGCATAGGGGTCGTCGTCTATGCTCAGCTGTTAACACAGGTGCTGTTTCACACACCGCCGACATCGGGTCGTAGCAGCGATGACCAGACGTTGCAACCTATGTTATCTGGCGCGCTCCTGCACGTCGGGGCACCCGGGGCGGGGCGCCGGACCCGCCGTGTGGCATACAAAATGTATCTGCATGCATGCAGGCTGTTACATTGTGGGAGACTCGAGTTGGATTTTTTCGGCACCGACTGTACAGGTTCTCCACACAAAGAATGCACGCGAGCCACCCGGGGCGCCCTGGAGAAGGAGCTCTCCTCCTCCGGGCGGCGCTCCTGGCCCTGCTGGCCGCCGCGTGCGCACAGCCAGCGCCATCAGCGCGCGGCGTGACTGTTGTGTCCGGCTACTGGAAAATCAGCAGCAAACACAGCAATGGAGACTACGCAGCGTGGTTCAGCAACACAATGCGCGTGGACGCGCCGTACGTCTTCTACTACGGCGCCGGCCCCAACACCGTCGGCGCGCAGGCTGACGCGGCGGCGGAGGGCGTGCGTTCCGCGGTTGCGGCGTCGCGTGGCTCGAGGCGCACGCGCTTTGTGCGGCGCGACATGTCCGCCTTCCGGTCGTTCGGCACGTATGACGCTGGCTGGACGCACAGGCTGCACGTGCCCACCATGGCACTGGCGCTGGTGTGGCTCGAGAAGGTGGCGCTGCTGGCGGATGCGGCGGCGCATGACGACTCCGGCGCCGATTGGTTTGCCTGGGTGGACGCCGGCATCGCCGCCTACCGGACAGGGCCACCGCCGGCCGGCGCCTGGCCGGACGCGACTCACCTGGCGACGCTCCCGACGGACAAGCTTATCTACAGCGGCACGGGCGAGCAGGACCACGACTTTGCAGGCACTGCTTTCCTTATGCCTCGGTCGCTCATCTCGCGGATTGACGCGGCATTTGAGGTTCAGCGCGGCATCTGTGCGGCGCGCGTGGCTGACTGGCGCTGCGGCAGCGACCAGATCATCTTCACTGAGATGCGGTCACGGTTGCCTTCGCTTTTCTACAAAATCGCAGATGGATACGGCGCCGTGGTGCAAGAGCTGTACAATAAGCCGCCTGCTGCGGTTGCCGCCGACGCGGCGTACTGGGGCGCCGCGTGTGGCACGCGCGTCTTCAAGCCGCTGGCGGTGGCGACGCTGGTCAGCACCCCCGCGTATGTCGACTCCGCCAACGTGCTGTGGTTCTCGCTGCGCAAGACACTCCACCCGGAGCTGCAGCGAACTGTGGACTTTGTTGCGCTACTGATTGGTGACCACGGCGACGCGGAGGTTGCGCGCACGCGCGACGCGCTCATAGGCTGGCAGCCATGCGTGGTGCCGCTAATTCCACCGCCTGAAAAACGCGCGATTCGGGAGCAGCGATTTCGGGAGCAGTTCACCAAACTTGCGTTGTGGAACGCGACTATGTACAAGCGCATACTCTACCTGGACGCGGACACGCTGGTTGTTCGCGACCCGGCGCCGGCGCTCACGGGCATGACGGCGCCCTTCGCCGCTGCGCGCGACTGGGAGAGCGGCGCCCAACGGGCGCACTTTAACATGGGTGTCGCATCACTGTTGCCCAACGCCACCGAGTTTGCGCGCTTGGACGCGGCTCGCCGCACGCGGCGCGACTACCGCATGGACATGGCAGAGCTTTTGAACGCTGAGTACAACGGCACCTTCCAGGAGCTGCCATTCGAGTATAACGCCAACCTGGCGGCTGCGGCGCAGAAACCCGCCTTTTGGGCAGCGGCCAATGCGAGCATGCGTATCATCCACTTCACCTGGATCAAGCCCTTCGACGCCGACGCGGCGCGCCACCGTGACTTTCCCGCATGCAAGGGTGCGCTGGACCAGTGGCACACCGCGCGCGCACAGATGATGGACCAGATGGCCTTGCCCGAGGCGGCCGCCACTGTTGGGTAAGAGAGCGAGGTTATTCAACGAACCTATCAAGGATCGCAGCCGCCTGGGGAGAGCTGTCCAGGCTCTAGCAGAGGCGCTCTGCAAAGCATGAGATCATCAAGAGCGGGGTGAGATGCCCTCCTTCTGCGTATGATTCCCAGACGCAGCGGTGATTCGGTTTTATTGGGAGAGACTCTGGCAGTGTGATGACGGGCATGCATCAGTGGGGCATGCGGCGACGTGCCTTTGCCTACCGTTTCCGAAAGAGCACGGTGGGAGACAGAGATGGTGGAGATGGAGGACCTCGGTTCGGCAGGCCAGAGCTCGAAAGGGAAGGGGTCGTGATCAGCAGGCCCGGGCTCGGGAGGGTCTAATGGGAAAACGGCCACGCTGCAACCCACCACAGCCAAGACAAACGAGCTCTTGGAGGCATCGGGAAGAGCAGGCGGAGCTCGCCACGCAGCAGCTCACTCGACGCCTCACTCGTGAACTAATGGAAGCCCCAAGGGGGCACGCAAGCCAGAGCAGGAAGGGTGTGCGCGCAGAGAACGTGGGAGGACGCACCCCGTGGTGCAGTACCGGTTCGACAGCACACCTACCCAGGGGAAGGACCGGTGCATACGGAAGAGGGAGCAGAAGCGATTCGGAACCGCAACGCGACGATAACTTGATACTGTACTTGTATGTTGTAAATTTCTCAGTCGTTGTCGCGTCTCGTCTCCGCGCCGCTGGCGCTGCGCGGGCGCGCATGTACACGAAACTCAACTCACAACCGGTCGATCTGTCGTGCGGTGTGGAGTACAAGAAGATGTTTGTCAATCAACGTACGTCACGATGCAGTTCTCGCACGCCGACACTTCCCAAGATATCGTGCGCATCCTACGATATTGCTAACCGGACTACGAAATCGCGGAATCCCACGATATCGCGACCCCCCCGTCAATATCGCACAAACCGACGAGTGGTAATGCAGATGCTATCGCGCATTCGCGCAGTAGTTGAGCGTGAGTGTGTGTGCTGCGAACAATTTGACCCAAAGGGGTAGGGGGAGGTATTCTTTCTGGATTCACTTTCACACACTATCCCCACCACCTGATTTTGAACTCAGTGATTGACCCAAAGGGCGGTAGGGGGAGGTATTCTTTTCGGATTTACAGTGACCGGACTATCCGGCCCCGCACCACCTGTGACCCGTGAGATTTTGGGTTGAACTCAGTGACATGGCTGCGAAACAGCTAACAGGTTTCGCAGTTTGTTATTAGTACCGTACGAGTAACTTAAAGGCCTAGTCGCTAGTCCTCTAGTGGCAGCTTTCAACTGGGAAAGATAATTTTCAATGCAAAGAGCTGAGCGGCACCCACCTTCCCCCCGGTCCGAACAGAACCGCTGGTGGTTCTTCGCTGACGACTCCCAGCCGCGCGCACGGCCGCGGTTCGGGCGGAAGCTGCCCTCTCGTCGACCGCCGGGCGGATGGCGTCACCGGTAATGGGGCCACCATCACCCCCGGACGCGAGGGTGAGTAATCGGGATCGGGATCGTCACCCAACGAGCGCGGCGGCGGAAGCCTCGGAGGCGTCGCGTAGCAAGGCTGCTGCTTCCAGTGACATGACGCCGCATGTGCCCGTGCCTTTGGGGAGCTCGATGTATACGGCGTCTGCAGCGTCGGCATCTCGGCATCATCTACTCTCGCGAGCGCTGCGCAGCCGCTGCCAGGTCGCCCCATGGTCCGGGCGGCGGGGGCACGAGGGTTGCCAATGGCCGCACCGCTGCTTGCCTCGCCCGACACGTCCAAAGGCGTGACGCTGATTGCATCGCTGATTGCATACTGATGGTCTCCCTCATCAGGAGCCGCCACGTCCAACGCATCTTTCTCACCGGTCGTTGGCGTGTGCTGCGGCATCTGGCGAGTCACAGCGCCCGTCGGTTTCGTCACAGCGCCCGTCGGCTTCGTCAGGTGCGAGGAGGCCATGAAGGCGCCGCCGCTCGTGCGGGAGGGCGTCACGCAGGATGAAGGACTCTGGTGTTGCCAAACCAGGTTAGCCACGCAGGACGTTGGGCGTTCAGGTGCGATGACGGCGCTTTGACGATGATGACGACAACATGCGAGCATCGCAAGAAGCGGCACGGCGAGGCTTGCCAATGGCCACAAGGGGCTGGATGTGACCGCTTCAGATGCAGCGCCGAACGCTTCCCAACAGTCGTCCGCTGCATCCCATAAGCTGAGAAGCACGGATGGCGTCGAGTGCAGCTGTGGTGGCAGCGGTGGTGGCGGCGGTGGAGATGGCCTTGGTGGTGGAGGAGGTGCTGGCGACGGTGGTGGTGGCGGGTATGGGTATGGTGGCGGAGGCGGTGCTGGCGAGGGTGGCGGCGGTGGCGGTGGCGAGGGCGACGGTGGTGGAGGCGGGTTTGGGTATGGTGGCGGAGGCGGTGGGGTAGACGGCGACGGCGATTTCGGTGGCGGGGGATTTGGTGGTGGCGGCGGCGGTGGCGAGGGCAGCGGTGGTGGCGGCGGCCATGGCCAAGGCGGTGGAGGGTTTGGCGCTGGGGGCTGGGATGGTGGCAAGGGCGGACGTGGTGGCGGCGGCGATGGCAATGGCGGTATCAGTGGTGGAGGAGATGGCGACGGCGGCCTCGGTGGTGGAGGAGTCGGCGCTGGCGGCTGGGTCGGTGGCGGCGGCATCGGTGGCGGTGGCGCTGGCAACGGTGGTAGCAATGGCGGAGGACTCGGCGATGGCGGTGGCGATGGTGGCAAGAACCTGAATGTGTAGCGCCGTTCGGGGTGAGCGAGTGCCTCGGGAAGCGTGCAACCGGCCTGAGCGGACTCAGGATCGCCGCACACGGCAGGTGGATCGCCGATGCACGCGACTCCAACAAACGGTGGGCGGCACGTGTGCCACCCGAACGGCGGCAAGTCGTGTCTGCACACCTTCCACCTGTGGTCGCCCATGTGCAAGGTACCCATGACTGCGGACCATCAGACAATTGTTCGCAGGGTGGCAGACTGGCACGCCAGCTGTTGTCCATCGCCGCGGCAAGGGGTCGTCCAACTGCCGCGGTGCTGACAAATCGCAGAAGACACGAAACACAATTCGGACGGCCGCGAAGCGCGGACGCCGATGCGTGGAATGCGAATTTTGGGATGCCTATTACGGCGCTTTTTCGCTAGTACTGCGGGGATACGTACACATGCCACCAAGAGAGAGTACATTCTACACAAAAGGAACGACTCAAAAGCAAAATCCCGGGGCCGGGGCCGCCGAGAATTGCAGCGCTGGGCCCCTCAGAACCCCGAGCAGCCAGCACCTTGCTCGTCTGTCGTCTCCAACCATAGTGCGACTTGTAGCCGCGAAGAATGTCTCAGCATCGCGTGCTCAAGCCTGTGAAGCCTTCTTCTTGGCCGCCTTGGTCGCCTTGAGGTATTTGGCGGCCTCGTCCAGCTGCATGGCGACCCTTCTCGCATTCTGCGAAGCCTCCCAACCCTGACCGAGGTTGACGCTGCTCGTGCCGGGCATGGGTGCGCTAGCGGGCGTGCCGGGCGGGCAAACCTCGACTGGCTTGCCGACGGCTTGCTGGAAGCCGAGCTGTGCCACTAGCCGCGCCATCTCGGGGAAGGTGTGTGTACAGGGCACCCAATAGTACGTAAAGTGGATCGCGTCAAACATGAGGGGTGCGTACTGGAGGGTGAGCTTCGTGTAGTCGTAGTAGGGCACGCCATGGCTCATCAGCCAGGCGCGCTCCTTGGCCGCGATCTGGTCCGCGTTGATCTGGGCGCAATCTCCGCGGAAGCGGTTGCTCGCGCGCATCAGGAAGCCCGCACCCACCGTCTGGTACACGATGGTGCTCGAGCGGAGCAGCGCTGGCGAGAAGCGCGCGAACGCATGCTGCGGCAGCTCGTCGCGCCGCTTGTCGCAAAACTCCATCTCGTGCAGCCCGCAGCCATCCACGATCCAGAGTACGGGTTTCGTCACGCCACTCGTCCGCTGCTTGAGGGCATACTTTCCGGTCGGGTCGCTTGGATCTGGGTGGAGGCAGCGCGGCAGCGTGGTCGGCTCGATGGGCATGGCACCCCACGTGGCCTGGTAGGACAGGAAAAACTCGGAGTCGCACACAGACTCGCTCACCGAGAGCGCACCGTCCCATGAGTGTGGGTTTGTCAGCAGCAGTCGCCGCATCTGCTCCGCATGCGTCTTGTTGCGGAAGGGCGAGTGCAGATCGCACACGGCGCCGTTGCACGAAGCGGTGAAGCCCGTCTTGCCAACGCTTTGCGGCACGCATGCCGTGTACCCATTGAGCTTGCGCTGGCCTGCAAACACCGGATCCTTCTTTGCGAACGCCTTGACCTGCGCGGCCGTCAGTATCTGCAGTGCCGCCCACGCCACCTCCCGAATCTGCGAGTCGCCGACGAAGATGACGCCGGCAAAGCGCTCGCGGACCTCGCTCGCGGACACGAGCTGCTCGCCCTCAGTGCCCACGAGTGTCCAGCTGATGTTGGCCGAGCGCACCATTGAGCGTGCGATGCGCACATTTGTGCTGTACACGTGTTTGTCCGCGGCGTAGATTGAGGGTGTCGCGGCGGTGCCGGCCGGCATGTCCGGCAACCCTTCGAAGCGCACACACGCGAGCCGCAGCAGCGAAGCCAGCATGAGAAGAGTCATGGTCGATGGTGCGCCGGGGAGTTGACCGTTTGCGGACTTATGCTCCTAGGAGGTTTCACAACCTTGGACGCGGGCCACAGGGGACGCGTTCATCTTCAGACCCAGCACACGAGCTCAGAGCAACCCCTGAAGCTAGCGCCTAGGTAGCCGACGGCCCGACGCCACCGCGGCCGCGGCGCGCGCCCGGGCCGCCCCCGCCAGCCGCGACGGTGTATTTGACGAGTATTCATCTCGACGCAGCGCGCCGCCGGTTGGACGTAAGAGCACTTTTCACGTGGAGAGCATGCAGTACTTAATGGCTGTGCGCCGCCGGGTGCCGACAACTTTACACAGAGTGACCGACAGGGCTGATGAGGTGCGACAGGTGAAACAGCGCTGCGACGCGCGACGGCGGCGGAAACCGGAGACTGGGCCTGCCTCTGACCTCGCCCTCCGTCGCCAGCTCGCGCTCGCACCGGCTTCCTCGTGGCCGCCGTCTCGCCACCACCAGCGCCCGCGCACTTGCTTACGGCATGAGAGTCTATTGTATCGCAACGCGCATGCGCCGCCCCGTGCTCAGTCGAAGGGACTGTCCTTGCTCTTCCAGAGCAGCATCTTGACGTTACACGCCTCCCAGTAGCACGCGAAGTGCGTCTCGTGTGTGACCGATACCGCAAAGTTGGAGCCGCAGACGCAGTGCCACACGCCGCTGGTCGCCTTGTTGTCAGCGGGCGGGTGTTTGATGTCGAAGGCCGTCTTGATCGCGGTCGCAAGGTCCTTGTGAAGCTTGTGCTTTTTGATCACCGTTTGCGTCACCGTGACAATGTCCGCCACCATCTCCTCGCTCATGTCCGTCTTCAGGATCGTGACCTTGATCGACGTGTCGGGCTGGTCGCCCTTGACCTTTTTCTCTTTCTCTTCGTCCGCCATGGCGAATCCTGCGGGAGGGATGCGAAGGGCGAGGGGTGGCGCGCTGAGATCTGTCTAGCCACACGCGACAGGTGCGGGCGCCGAAGCCGCGCAGGCGGGGCGCGGGACTGCTGCATTGGCATACTGGCAGCGGAGAAAGCAACGACCGCGCCGGTTTCAACAATTCACACTTCTTTCTCAGACTTCACAGTTTCGTAGAAAAAGATAGCCTTTTTCCTTCAAAACGCCGGGCAAGGGCAAGGGTGACCCTGGGTGATCATGCCCAGGGGACGCTTGGCACGCGGCAGGTTAAACGGACATGTAGCTTGTATAGGTGGAACAAGAGGTGCTCAGACCTCAGAGTATTAATAATCTCTTCCGGCGACCGCTCTTTCGGTTACCGGCGCGCGACGGTACACACCACACCGTGTGTTCCGGACTTCGCGTCGCGAGTAGGGACAGTTCTCGAGACACGAGAGCGCGTTCGGTCAGGCGGAACCGAACGTCCATCGTCCAACGAGCCCACTGCCAAAGCCGTGTCTAGATCGTAGCGATGGCGCACGCTAGAACTCTCGGCAGGGCTTGCGACCTCGACGCAACGTTTTACGTGCAAGATGCTCAACCATGCACGGCAAGGTGTCACGGATGGACGACACGAAATCAAACGAAATCACGGTAGACGACAAAACTGAGTCGACTGGAGTCGAGCACCGAGACCGGTGTTCGACTCTTCGCGTCGGTGTGGGAGTAGTCACGCGCATCCAAGCGCATGTTCCGCAAATCAAGTTACCGCCGGAATGCAAACGGACGACACACGATGTACAAACAGTCGGTCGGTCGGATACTTACCCGGTCTATGTATTCATCATACAGGTTATACAGCTTTCGTCCGTCCGATCTCCGATGTGTCTGTCGGCATGCTTTCCGGATAAATGACCCGCACAGCTCTCAAAGCCACTCGCACGAGGCCTCGCTGTCCACTTGCACACTCTTCGGAACTCGATTGCTCCGCATGCCACCATCTGGTGCACCGCCCCTGCCCCATGCTACTGCCTGCGGTCTCCTAAGCGGTCTCCCATCACCGCTGCTGCCTCGGCAAAGCCTCGGCAGCATTCACCTCCTCGTTGTCAAGTTGGCGCGCCAGACGCGGAACAGCCTTTACTTTGCGTTGATTATCGCCCGCGCCCTTAGCGTTAAGTTGCCTCAACTAGCCGCACGCGATTATGATGCGCTCTCGGGGTTTATGAGTCAAGGTCATCAGACCTATGCGGTGCCACTTACCAAGGGCAATGCCAGACATTCTTGGACTTCATCGCTTTATACTCCTTGACAGCTTCGTCGAGGGTGATCTTTTTGGGTTGTTCCTGTGCCACTTCCTGGGTGATCTTTTCGGGTTGTTCCTGTGCCACTTTCGGATTAACTTTCGGATTCCGCCAGAGACACTGATACCAGAACTCCTTGATCTTCTTCAGCCAGGACTTCTTTTGGTCAGAGCCCGCGTTAGAGCCCGCGCCGGCCGCGGTGCGAATCTCATCAAGGGCTCTCTTGGAGTTCCCCATTTCCCATATGAGCCACAAAGCAAGCACACAAATGCCAACGAATGTGATAATGGCTATCGTCGACAAGAAGACAACCAAGTTCCAGGATCGGACTGCGAGCAAAAAAGCAACGTGTGCGCATGTCAGATGCCATCAGGCTTACCTGCACGGACGAGGACGAGCTGCATGCTTACTCTTGATCTGAGTGAGCTGGAGGATACCCGTGAACGATAGCGCGACAGAAAAGAGAAAGAGGACGTTGAGGGTGGCAAACTCTCCGCTAAGGCGTGCGACGACAGCTTGTACCTCGTCTGGCCTAGTGCGGTCCGCACCAGGGATGCCAAATGCGATGTAGAGCCAACTGGAGAGCAAGAGCGTCAAAATAAGGAAGAGGGACGCCCCGAAGTTGGCCACGATGAACCATTTCTCGGACTCGGCAGAAAGAGCCGTTATGCACTCTTCGACGCGGTTTCGCCAGGTCGTCCAGACGACCAGCGGAAGAGAGATGTGCCGTTGCAGCGCTCCAAAGCAACGCCTGACTCAAATGCGCCCCACTCCTCGATCTCTATCGCGCCGAAGCTAGCGACGTTCATTGTAAGCAAGAGAGCCGTAAGGATGCCATACGTCGCACACGTACTTTCCATGGATTCGAGCGAATACGTGAAGTGAAACGTATTCGCCCATGGCTTCTTCTTATCGACTTCATCGAGCTTCTTGAAAAAATAGAGCAGCTCCGGCGACTGAAGTGCGCTTTCGAATCTCAGAGCCACATTTGCTGGGAAGTACTCGCCCAGCCAACAGCGGCGCGAGAGCTTGCGCAGGTCCTCGAGTTTCAGCAAAGCATTGATTTGGCAGATCTCGATGCATTCGGCCTCGCACCCAGGGTGTTTTTCTCCGAATGTTTTAGCGTATTCCTTGATGAAGTCGATCAAAGGCTGATCCAAATCCGCTGCTGTGTAGCCCAAGGCTATATACTCTTCCACGGAGCGGCTGCCTGCACGACCTGTAGACGGCTTTGGTGCCTTGATATCCCATGCCAAATCAGCTTTCATTTTTGTCTCTTGCGCAAGCCGCAACGTTGTCTCGCTGAAGGCTTGCACTGCACATCCGTCATTTCGTGCACGAGTTACGGTGCGAAAAAGAAACTGACGGCGGGCGCTTTTTTCGGCTTTTTTCTTGAGAAAGAGGGGAGATAGAGGGGAAAGACAGAACGTTTCAGCAGCAAGCAATGTTTAAGATGGGCTACGCATGCACAGAGGCCTTCACGCGCGCGCGCAGCAAAGCGCAGCGCGCACGCGAACGCGTTCGCGTACGCGTTTGCGCGCGCATACATGCGTGCGCATCGTGCGGGCTCGCAGCAGCCAGATATGCGCGTCCGATCCGAGCCCAGAGACATTGCCGCTTCGACGTCAAACCTGTACGGTGTACGGATAACAGCCCAAACAGGGGAACCCTCTATTTTGTATCGTCCTTCACTTTAGACTTTCAGTTTTATGATGAATCGATCGAGCGTGTGATTCGTTTAAAGGAGTCGAACTACTCTTAAAAGAGCGTGACGCGTCGAGTGCGACCGTCTTCACTTATGATCGAGCGTTCATAACAGTACCCACGTCACACATTTGCCCTCATCTCACCCGACGCGCACCTTCTTCGCCTCGGGCTCGCCCGACGCCGCGGGCGGCGGCGCGTAACCGACGCGGCGCAGCGCCATGTACCAGTGGCAACGGCCGTACCACCCTTCTAGCATCGCCTTCTCAGCCGGCGTGCGCTCGTTAAACTCCCTGGCGGCAGCGGGCAGGAAGGTCCGAAGGAGCACGGTCATCTGCGCCTTGTCGTCGGCGACCACGTCCATTCGCGCCGCGTCCTCAGCCTCCCGCAGCGCCTCCCACTCTTGCATGGTCGGCGCGGGCACCGCGCTCGCGAGCCTGCGCAGGTCGACGGGGCGTCCCTGCGTGAGAGCGCCCAGCACGTGCCCCACCACGGTGCTCGTCTGGATGGGCTTGCCGCTCGCTTGCTTCATGGCGATCACCTCGGGGTGCTCGCCCGCGCTGAAGCGGCGCCACGACTCCTCCCAAGCGGCGGGCTTCTTGCCCGCAGCCGCCGACGGCTTGGCCAACGCCCACGGAGTCGTCGGCTGGAACGGACCGAGAGGGAGCGGCAACGCGCCGTATTGGGCGCCGGGCGCGGC